>CAMOHE010049072.1:10981-74343 GCA_946598075.1 Artocarpus hirsutus
GCACTAAAAGTAAACTTGTAAACTTTGTTCAAGAATAGATGATGACCTCTTCAGTATATCCAACGAAGTTATTCCTTATGCAACTGATTGGACTACACAATTGGAATGTTTGGTTCTAATCTAGTGCATGTCACCATAATGCCACTATGAAACCATGAAAATCACATCCCTCTAGTTCCTTCCAGAGATAGGATCAGATCCATATTCTTTACTTTGAAACTGAAATGAATTCCCATCAAATTATCAACAGTTGTAAGGGGGAAACAGAAATGATGGGGAATAAAAGTGGGAGCAAATGAGAGCATATCTTGATGTTAACGTCAAGGAAGTCTCTTGGCTTTACCATCTTGGCCTGCAAAGTATTACGTGCTAGTCTGTTTTCTTCTCTTTTAGGAAAAAACATATCTTGATCTTAAGGTAATTTTAGCTTTTTGCATCAATTCTAGGATATTTTAGCAATGTGTGACCTAAGCATTTTTAGGGTTCCACACTTTCCTCCTTAAACTTGCACTTAATATTTTGTTATTTCTAGAAAAGTTGCAATTAACTTCAATTGTTAACTGGATTTAAATTTGGTTAATTTTGTACAAATTAAGGTAAGAAAAAGAGACAATAAAAGCGCCGAGTATGAGAAAAAGTGAAAAGATATATGTACTAAAAAATTATTAAGGCGTATGAAAATACAGTTGAAATTATCAAATATAGGTCTAATCAATTTTTGTTATAATGTTTTTTTCTTGTGACACATGTGCTAAAACTTTCTTGGTAATATTGATTTTGAGAAGTTATATAGCTTGATTTTTCTGATCTTATGTAGCTTGACTTTTTGTTAATCTTATATAACATAATTAATATATATATTAGATCGTTTGAACTTATTATTTAAATTTAAATTATTTTACCAAACAACTTAAATGATAAAGTACCAGAATGCTGTTGTAAATTATGTGATTTATTTCCTTCAATCAACTTTTTTTTTTTTTTCTACTGACTTTTGTTGCCTTGTTTCATGTGCGGCTAGCATTTATATATTCTCCAAAACGGATAAATATTGATATAAGATTTCAATGACCATTTTATTGCTTTGATGTTGAAATTACTAAAGGCCAAACGCCAAATGCACCTTGGTCTCTGAACATCTCAACGACAATCTGTGGACCAAAAAGCATCATATACCTCCACATTTTCAGCTTTCACTTTGATTGTGACGTTTTTCTGGATAAACCCAAATCACAATCTTATCCAAAATATGTTCAGATTCAGTAGGTAATGGTTGTACACATTAATGTGAAACACCAAATAGTTGGTGGCATAATCGATTAAAAAGAAAAAAAAAAAGGGGGTTAAAAAGGCAAAGTAGGGATATTTCAGGGGGTAAAAATGGAAAAAGAAAAACAAAGTAACGCATTTCGTTTAATGGAAAATCAGGGAAAATAACTGTAAAGTGTCTATCTGAGTTTATACCATACTCTATTATGTATACCGTATTGGAATTATGAACAACATTTAATTGCGATAAGACTTATTTGTGGACATGTTTCCTTTTTCTATCTACAAAAATAAAAAAAAATTTAATTTTTTTTTCTTCGTAACAATTGTAATATAGTAATAATACTAGTAGTATCTGGGTTTAAATCTTAATTTTTTTGTTATTTTTTTAGTTTATAAGTAATTAATTTGAGATTTTACAATTGAAAGGGTAAAATAGATATTTTACAGCCTAAAAATGAAGATCTTCGAGATATTGTTTTTAAAAAGTATTGAAAGGGCAAAATAAATATTTTACAGCCTAAAAATTTAGATTTACTGACATCATATTTTTAAAAACAAATCTATCTTCATTATATTTCCTAAATTACCCAATTTTTATTTACCATATATGTTCCCTCAAAAAAGAGGAAAAAAAGTCCGGTTAAAAAAAGGGGAAAAAATAAGTAAAATGCCCGAATTTTTATTTACCAACGCAAACAAACGCGCGAAAATCGTACAAACAACCTTTTGTTGTGTTCCTTAGAATTTCAGAGCCAACCACCAACGAACAACGCGCACGAATATTATTATTTTGTTTTTATTTACAAAAAAAAACAAAACCACGAACCCGAATAATATGCATACATACAGAAAGCGACGCTGCGCTTACAAAATGAGGTGACGAACAGAAATCAATTTTACTTTCCGGAAGAGGAAGTGTTTGTTTTATTTCTCCCCGGACAAACAGCACCAGAGTCCGTAGGGACTGTAGGCAGACATGCGAGCTCGCACTCTCCGATAAATTTAGCCGCCGAAGCCAGCCTGTCGATCGGCGCCGGGAATCGGCGAACAGAGGTTTCCGGCGAGGTTCTCGGCGATCCTTTTTGAGGTTCGGAAATGACGTTGGAGGATGTGGTTGGGAAGACGACCAGCGAGTCGGCCGTCACGACGATTGTGAACCTCGCCGAGGAGGCTAAGCTCGCCAGCGAGGGAGTCAAGGCTCCCAGCCACGCCTTCATCACCGTCTGCAAGTCTCTTGTGGCCGGAGGAGTCGCGGGCGGAGTGTAAGTTCGTAGCAATCAGGGCTTGCTTCCAATTTTCATCTCAGTTATTTGATCTGTTTTTTTTTTTTAATCCTTTCATGTTATGTTCGTTTATGTGATTGTTTTCTTGAGCTTTATTTTAGGTCTTTTGAAGGTCTTATTTTTCTTTGCGATATTGTTGAATTCCTTTTTTCTTGATATACGTAAATTCTATGACTGTTTGGTTTATTTCTCTCTCGTGCTATAGATTCTGTTCTTGGAGAGTTTTGTGTAAAGATTTGATTTTTTTTTTTCCTTTGTATTATTGACGAATTTAATCGTCACTTTTACTTATCTGTTCCAGAAAGTGCTGTTAATTAGCCGGTTTGAACTTTGAATTTTCTTATTTATTATTGTCTGGATCTAACTGCTTATAATTCGCATAACGCAATGGATTTGTTTATTTATAAGGTTCAATTTAGCAGTTTGTTTTAAATGAGTAAGATCACTCTATAACGTGCTAGGAAACCAGGCTCGCGTTTTTTTTGTTGAACTTGCTGAGTCTTGTGTAAATGCTTTGGATGAATAAAATACACCAAAATATATGTCTTAGTCTTATTGCTTTTGCTTCTGACTTGATTGGGACACTTATCTAACTGTCCACGGACTTGCTTGCTGTAGGTCACGTTCTGCTGTTGCTCCATTAGAAAGATTAAAGATTTTGCTCCAGGTTCCCCTCTTTGGTTCGAACGTTTCGTGGTTTTATTGTAAAATCACTAACTATGATAGTTAGAAGATACTCAAGGAAGATCACTAATTACTACAACGCATGCCAATAATCACCAACCTGGGGGGCACTTAAGAAACACATTGATTAGAATTTTGCATTGAGCACAACGAGTTAATGGGTTGTATTTTTGGTTTTGACAATGGGGATAGAGAATGAGATTTGAGGTCCTTTTTTCAGATGATCGATAGTAAAATAGATTTGCATTGGTATCACGCAGGTTCAAAATCCTCACAGCATCAAATACAACGGAACGATTCAGGGCCTGAAGCATATATGGAAAACTGAGGGTGTCAGAGGAATGTTTAAGGGCAATGGAACTAATTGTGCTCGCATCATTCCAAACTCTGCTGTCAAATTCTATAGTTACGAGCAGGCATCTAGGTAAGGGTATTCATGTCATTTACATGCGTACCTGATCTATATAATTTAAGAATAAAGTTAGTGGAAATTAATATTATTTATTGTTGATACTGATTTTCTATTTGCATTCCATTATTTTGTTGAACAGGGGTATTCTATGGCTTTACAGACAGCAATCTGGAGATAGTATGAAGACTTTTGTGTTCTAATTATTTTCATTTTATTAAGAGTTATACCTGCATCTTTTTACCTTCACTTTGTATGCGTCAGTCTGTTCACTTGTCATTTTATAATCATTGATGAAGCTTTAGTTGGTGGATTTTTTTTTTAGTTTTTATTTTTATTTTTTTGTCTTTTCATTTTTTTTTCAAGAAATAAAGTATAGACAACTTGAAAGTGGTCATATAAAATGTTGATTTGTTACAGTAAATTTTTAAGAGTCTATGTTTTAGCTTCTATATCCTCCCATTTGGGCTGGATGGTTTTCTAGCTAGTGAAAAAGTGAAGCACTTGCAAATTTATACGAGACTTCCTCAGTTGACCTGTTTCAACCATTGCTGGTGTCACGTGTCCAGAGCAAAGAAACTTACCTTCTTGTTTTCTTATTCATTTGGTATAGATTTTATTGTGAAACCGGATAGTCCTTTTTTCTTAGCCTCTTTTCTTGTTCTCATTAGTATATGTTCTTTTGTGTCTTCAATTGCCGATGGTTTGCTGTGTTCTGCTCAGCTGCTGCTATATCTAAGGGAATTTATTTTCCGGGGACAAGGGGGAAAGAATATTGGTAATGACTATGATTGTAACGATGATGAGTGGTTGTTTTTTTTTGCCTATTGCAGAAGAGGCTCAACTGACACCTCTTTTACGCCTTGGAGCTGGTGCATGTGCTGGGATTATTGCCATGTCAGCAACATACCCAATGGACATGGTACGAGGTCGACTGACTGTCCAGGTATCATTGAGACTCTTTGGAAGTTGGAAATGAGATTGGTTCTGGATTTACTCATTGAGTGTGACCTCCTTTTACATATTGGTTTTGGTGGATTAACTTTCTCCCTACCTACTCTTCTTCAGACAGAGAAATCTCCTCGCCAATATAGAGGAATCTTCCATGCCCTTACAACAGTTCTTCGAGAGGAAGGTCCCCGTGCTTTATACAAGGGCTGGCTACCTTCCGTCATAGGAGTTGTAAGTAAAATACTTATGTATTTTTTATGTTTTTTTAATATTTATAATTCATTGGTAATTTATTGATTCGTCGACTCATACTTTGAGTTCCATAAGTAACAGAAATAAGTCCACAGAGGAATACTTGTTTATCAATTTATTCCGGGGAATTTTATTGTTCTGGTCATTTGTCTAAAGGTGCAGAAGTAGTTGTATTCTTAAAGAGCTTAGGATTATTTTGTGGTGTTACAGGTACCTTATGTTGGTCTCAACTTTGCCGTCTACGAATCTCTAAAGGACTGGTTGATTAAAGCTAAGCCTTTTGGACTAGTTGAGGATTCTGAGCTGAGTGTGACAACAAGGCTTGCATGTGGAGCTGCTGCTGGAACTGTTGGCCAGACGGTTGCTTACCCTCTTGATGTTATTCGGCGACGAATGCAGATGGTTGGTTGGAAAGATGCTGCTTCAGTTGTTACTGGTGACGGAAAAAGTAGGGCATCCCTAGAATATACTGGGATGATTGACGCATTTAGGAAAACAGTTAGGCACGAAGGATTCGGAGCACTCTACAAAGGCTTGGTCCCTAATTCCGTGAAGGTGAGTATTGAGACTCTTGTCAGCAAAATAAAAGAAAAAAGACAGTAATGGTCGGTTTCGATTGCAACAATGTAACAACCACCCATTCATACTCGCCATTCTTTTCAGGTGGTCCCTTCAATCGCAATTGCGTTCGTGACTTATGAGGTGGTGAAGGACATTCTTGGAGTTGAAATGAGGATATCTGACTAAAGCAAGACGACTGCTATGTATCTTGTTCATCTTTCCACTAATTTTTTAGAGAAAGCGAAGGGGATATTAGGAGAAGGTATATTTGCCGATTCTTTAATATCAGGATAGCAGCAAAATTTCGAAATGCTTTTGGAGAAAATCTTAGCTTTTCTATTCTTGTGCTTTTGCATCATGGAAATAATTAAGTACAATTTTAGGAAATGATTCGCGAGAAGAATGTAAGTAAACCCTTGAATCTTTATTATATATGTGCAGCTGGTTTATGAAACATTATTTTGTATTCTTTGTTGGTGTTAACCTAGTGTTGTTTATATGTAGGCGCCATTTATGAGTATCTTTGAAAATATAGTTGAAACTAATAAGTTAAAACTAAAACGTTGTAATATATGAAACTTTACACTATAATATGTTTTTATTTTACACTGTAGCAGTTAAAACTAATAACTTATAACTAATAAGGCTTTGTTTGGCGATAAAGTTGAAACTTTAGTTCTAACTGTTACAATATGTAACAATATAAAGCTCTCACATATTATAGTATAAAGCAAAAATATATTACAATAAAAAGCTCTTATATGTTTCAGTGTTTAAGTTTTGACTTTAAATTTCAACTATGTTTATAAACATACTTTAAATTAGTACGATTTATTGATTTTCTACTTTATGTTCAAGATCATTGGTTGGCTTTGCGACCTAAAGTGATCGATCGTATAATGAGAAATTTTTCACTACTAACTCGACTGCCTTGGGATTGGGAACATCTTATCATTCATCTCAGTGCTCATACGGAGAAAATGCTATGATGGGTTGAAGCCGCTTGTAGCATTGTGGGGCATATCTTTAGCATGGGAAGACGTATACTAACGTAACGTGGATGCCCCCAATAGGCTCCAAATGTTGTCAAAAAAACACAACAAAGAATATCACAAATAAAATATTTAGGTCCCGCTTGCAATCGTTGTATATTTTCTTCTTTTTTATTTTCTATATATATGTATATATTTTAAATTAAAAGTAAAGAGTTTAATTTTTATTAGACATTGAGGTCCTGCATTGCAATCATTGAATATTGAAGTTTTGCTTAGTTAATTTTGACATTATATTCTCATATAAACAAAAACAAAAACAAAAACAAAGAGCAGGCGATACAAGTATTTTCAAGCAAGACTTGAACAATCTGATATTCCTTTAATAATGAGTTCTACGATCAACGTCAAGATAGCTAACGAAATGGAAGTTTACAGAGAAGGTTTGGCACACATCAAGCAAAGCAAATTTGCAGCCAAACCCATATGACGTGCTTGCTAGTCTAAAAATTCTGATCGACACACTGACCAGCCTTTTGTTTTCAACAAGAAATCGCCAAAAAGAAAAATGAAACAATATAAATAATGCATACAAATCACAAACTATCAAGAATAATAAACAACTAAGCTGCTCTCTGGGCTCTTACAGTGGTCGTCTTCGAGAGGACTTCCTTGAGAGTGTCATAGCGACTTCGATGATAATCGATCCACAAGCAAAGCTGTCTTATTGCCTCTCTCTTCTCTTCTCCTAGGCCCAAAATTCCCTTGTTCTTCTCTTCCATCGTCTTCTCTAAGTCAACCACCTTCTTCTCAAGTATGTTCACAGCATTCATCAAGCTTTCCTTCTCTCTTTCTTCTTTTGTCACCTTCGCTTCCAAGTTCTCGACTTGGTTCCGTAACTCCAATGCTTGTTGTCTCTTGTCCTGTAGTTGCTCAGCCAGATAACCGACTTCCTTGTTCAGCTTCTCCTTTGCATTGGTTGTTTCCGCGACCTGGTTCTTTGCAATCAGAAGCTCATTGGATACTATGTGGATGGAGTTTGTGTAGTGTGTGTAGTTGTCTTCAAACTTCTGGACCACCACTTCCAGTTCAGTCATAGCGCTGTTTATTTTCCCTGAGATGTCCATGATCATCCTTTCATAAGCTTCCTTGTTAGCAGCCATTGCTTCGCACAATGTAGCAATTCGCTCTTCAAGTACTCTCTGTTCTTCCAAGAACTTCTCTTCTGCTTTTCTGAAGCTCTCTTCCTTCTCACTTAGTAATTGCTCTGTAATCCGGAGCTTCTGGTTTGAGAGGCGGAGCTTGACTTCGATATTGCGGACATTATCAAGCACCGTATTAAGTTCATCTCCTTTTACTTCCAGATCTCTTTTCAGGTCTTCAGCCATTAGTTCCAAATCAGTTATTATCTGATTTTTGGACTCAATATTCCTACTGAAGTCATCAGCCATTTGTTCGATCTTCCTTTCTGCAACTTCAAGGTTTGACTTGTAGTCCTGAAACCAGCCTTCAACCTGTTTATGTTCCTCATTTAACTTGTTATGTGAAGCCTCTCGTTCTTTCAGCATTATCTGATGATTAGCGACCAAGCTGGTTAATTCAATCTTGTGGTTCTCCAGTTCAGCCAGTCTTTCTGAAAGTTCCTGTTTCTCTCGCTCAAACTGCAACTGCATCTCGTTTTTCTGAGTCTGCAAAGCCTCCATCTCCTGTTGCAGATTGTGAAGTTGTGCTGTTAGGGCAATAATTTGAGCAGAAGCTTCATTTTTCCCACTTTTAAGTGCGTCCTGGAGAGAGCATAACTCACCCTCTTTCTCTTTTAACATCATCTCTAACTCAGAAACTTTGTCCTTTAGCCCCACAATTTCTTCTCTCAACTGACCATTCTCTTGGATTTTACTTCTTATTTGCTCTTCAAGCTCATTGTTTTGGTTCTGAACAGAATCAATCTTGAGCTCCAAACTCTTATTTTCTCCTGTTAAACCTTCTTTCTCTTCTAGAATTTTCTGATGATCCAGGGTCTTGCTTGTTATCTCCTCTTTCAAATGTTGCACCTGTATCAAGTACTCAGAAATTTCTTGAGTTTTTTTCTCGAGTTCCGCATCCAATTCAGCTTTCTGACCATGCAGGGACTCCAATTCTTGCTGAAGTGAATTCACCTGATCCACTAAGCCTTGCACTTGAATTGATGCTTCATCACCTTTACATATCATCAATGCTTCCAACTCAACTTTTTGAGCACGCAGAGAATCCATATCCGCCAGCAGATTATTGATTTGTTCAATTAAATCTGCTATTCTAGACGTTGACTCATTTTTATTTTCCTCAAGTTTCTTTGTCAAAGCAGAAAGTTCTTCTTCTCTCTCTTTTGACATTAACTCGAGTTTTAAGATTTGGGATTGCAGTCCTACATTATCTTCTCTCAGTTGCATTGCCTCAGCTTCTTTACTCTCAATCCTCACTTCCACGTCTCTTTTCTCACTTCTCACTGATTCGAGCTCCAGTTCCAGGCCTGTCACTTGTGCCGCTAAATCCTTTATTCGAGCCGATGCTTCAGTCCCATGTGCCGCATGCATCTCGGAGAGAGTAGAGAATTCCCTTTCCTTAATGCCCAACTTCTCCTTCAACTGACTGGATTCTTCCAAGTGCCCTTTTATGGCGTTTTGTACGTGCTGGATTTCATTTGAAATCTGTGAAACTTGGGCCTGTAGTGTTGCATTTTCCTCTCTTATTTGTCTTGCTTCAGTTTCTTTACTCTCAATTTGCATTTCCATATTCGTTTTCTGAGCATGCAAAGACTCCAGCTGCAGTTTCAGTTCGGTCACTTGTGCCTCTAATTCCCTTATTTGAGCTGATGTTTGAGTCCCATATGCCTCATGAATCTCAAAGAGAGTAGAGTATTCCCGTTCCTTCATACCCAATTTCTCCTTCAACTGACTAGATTCTTCCAAGTGCCCTTTTATGGTGTTCTGTGCCTGTTGGATTTCATTTGAAATTTGTGAAATTTGGGCTTGTAGTATTGCGCTTTCCTCTCTTAGTTGTCTTGCTTCAATTTCTTTACTCTCAATCTGCATTTCCAGCTCTAGTTTTAGTTTTGTCACTTGTGCCTCCAATTCATTTATTCGAGCTGATGTTTCAGTCTCACGTGCCTCATGCATCTCAGAGAGAGTAGAGAATTCCCTTTCCATAACGCCTAGTTTCTTCTTCAGCTGATTGGATTCTTCTAAGTGCCCTTTTATGGTGTTCTGAGCCTGGTGAATTTCATTTGAAAGTTGTGAAATTTGGGCTTGTAGTGTTGCGTTTTCCTCTCTTAGTTGCCTTACTTCAGTTTCTTTACTCTCAATTTGCATTTCTATTTCTGTTTTCTGACCCTGCAAAGACTCTTGCTCCAGTTTCAGTTCCATCACTTGTGCCTCCAATTCCTTTATTCGAGTAGATGTTTCAGCCCCATGTGCCTCATGCATCTCTGAGAGAGTAGAAAATTCCCTTTCCTTCACACCCAATTTCTCCTTCAGCTGACTGGATTCTTCCAGGTGCCCTTTTATGGTATCTTGTGCCCGTCGGATTTCGTTTGAAATCTGTGAGATTTGGGCCTGCAGTGTTACGTTTTCCTCTCTTAGTTGTCTTGCTTCAGTTTCTTTATTCTCAATCCGCGTTTCCATTTCCGTTTTCTGACCTTGCAAAGACTCCTTCTCCAGTTTTAGTTCCATCACTTGTGCCTCCAATTCATTTATTCGAGCTGATGTTTTAGTCCCATGTGCCTCATGCATCTCAGAAAGAGTAGAGTATTCCCGTTCCTTCACACCCAATTTCTCCTTCAACTGACTGGATTCTTCCAGGTGCCCTTTTATGGTATCTTGTGCCCGCCGGATTTCGTTTGAAATCTGTGAAATTTGGGCCTGCAGTGTTACGTTTTCCTCTCTTAGTTGTCTTGCTTCAGTTTCTTTATTCTCAATCCGCGTTTCCATTTCCGTTTTCTGACCCTGCAAAGACTCCTGCTCCAATTTCAGTTTCGTCACTTGTGCCTCCAATTCATTTATTCGAGCTGATGTTTCAATCCCATGTGCCTCATGCATCATAGAGAGAGCAGAGAATTCCCTTTCCTTAACACCCAATTTCTCCTTCAGCTGACTGGATTGTTCCAAGTGCTCTTTTATGGTATCTTGCGCCTGCTGGATTTCATTTGAAAGCTGTGAAATTTGGGCTTGTAGTGTTGCGTTTTCTTCTCTTAGCTGTCCTGCTTCAGTTTCTTTACTCTCAATGTGCATTTCCATCTCTGTTTTTAGACCCTGCAAAGACTCCAGCTCCAGTTTCAGTTCGGTCACTTGTGCCTCTAATTCCCTTATTTGAGCTGATGTTTGAGTCCCATATGCCTTATGAATCTCAGAGAGAGTAGAATATTCCCGTTCCTTCACACCCAATTTCTCCTTCAACTGACTAGATTCTTCCAAGTGCCTTTTTATGGTGTCCTGGGCCTGCTGGATTTGATTTGAAATCTGTGAAATTTCGGCCTGTAGTGCTGCATTGTCATCTCGCAGTTTTCTTGCTTCAGTTTCTTTACTCTCAATCTGCGTTTCCATTTCCATTTTCTGATCCTGCAAAGACTCCTGCTCCAATTTCATTTTCGTCGCTTGTGCCTCCAATTCATTTATTCGAGCTGATGTTTCGATCCCATGTGCCTCATGCATCATAGAGAGAGCAGAGAATTCCCTTTCCTTAACACCCAAATTCTCCTTCATTTGACTGGATTGTTCCAAGTGCTCTTTTATGGTGTCCTGTGCCTGCTGGATTTCTTTTGAAAGCTGTGAAATTTGGGCTTGTAGTGTTGCGTTTTCCTCTCTTACTTGTCTTGCTTCAGTTTCTTTACTCTCAATTTGCATTTGCATTTCTGTTTTCTGACCCTGCAAAGTCTCTTGCTCCAATTTCAATTCAATCACTTGTGCCTCCAATTCCTCTATTCGAGCCGATGTTTTAGTCCCATGTGTCTCATGCATCTCAAAGAGAGCAGAGAATTCCCTTTCGTTCAGACTCAATTTCTCCTTCAACTGATTAGAGTCTTCCAAGTGTCCTTTTATCATCTCTTTTGCTTGCTGAATCTCTTTAGAAAGTCCGAAAATTTGGGCTTGTAGTTCTACGTTGTGCTCTCTTAGTTGTCTTGCTTCAGTTTCTTTACTCTCAATCTGCATTTCCACCTCTCTTTTTAGACCCAGCACAGACTCTAGCTCTAGCTTCAATTCAGTCACTTGGGCCTCCAATTCTTTTATTTGAGTAGATGTTTCAACGCCATGTGCCTTATGCATCTCAAAGAGAACAGAGAATTCCCTTTCCTCCACATGCAATTTCTCCTTCAGTTGACTGGATTCTTCCAAGTGCCCCTTTATGGTATCCTGTGCCTGTTGGATTTCATTTGAAATCTGTGAAATTTGGGTCTGTAGTGTTGCGTTTTCCTCTCTTAGTTGTCTTGCTTCAGTTTCTTTACTCTCAATCTGCGTTTCCATTTCTGTTGTCTGACCCTGCAAAGACTCCTTCTCCAGTTTCAGTTCTGTCACTTGTGTCTCCAATTTATTTATTCGAGCTGATGTTTCAGTCCCATGTGCCTCATGCATCTCAGAGAGAGTAGAGAATTCCCTTTCTTTAATAACCAATTTCTCCTTCAATTGACTAGATTGTTCCAAGTGCTCTTTTATTGTATCCTGTGCCTGCTGGATTTCATTTGAAAGCTGTGAAATTTGGGCTTGTAGTGTTGCGTTTTCCTCTCTTACTTGTCTTGCTTCAGTTTCTTTACTCTCAATGTGTATTTCCATTTCTGTTTTCTGGCCCTGCAAAGACTCCAGCTCCAGTTTCAGTTCGGTCACTTGTGCCTCTAATTCTCTTATTTGAGCTGATGTTTGAGTCCCATATGCCTCATGAATCTCAAAGAGAGTAGAGTATTCCCGTTCCTTCACACCCAATTTCTCCTTCAACTGACTGGATTCTTCCAAGTACCTTTTTATGGTGTCCTGTGCCTGCTGGATTTCATTTGAAATCTGTGAAATTTGGGCCTGTAGTGTTGAGTTGTCATCTCTTAGTTTTCTTGCTTCAGTTTCTTTACTCTCAATCTGCGTTTCCATTTCCGTTTTCTGATCTTGCAAAGACTCCTGCTCCAATTTCAGTTTCGTCACTTGTGCCTCCAATTCATTTATTTGAGCTGATGTTTCAATCCCATGTGCCTCATGCATCATAGAGAGAGCAGAGAATTCCCTTTCCTTAACACCCAAATTCTCCTTCAGTTGACTGGATTGTTCCAAGTGCTCTTTTATGGTGTCCTGTGCCTGCTGGATTTCTTTTGAAAGCTGTGAAATTTGGGCTTGTAGTGTTGCATTTTCTTCTCTTACTTGTCTTGCTTCAGTTTCTTTACTCTCAATTTGCATTTCCATTTCTGTTTTCTGACCCTGCAAAGTCTCCTCCTCCAGTTTCAATTCAGTCACTTGTGCCTCCAATTCCTCTATTCGAGCCGATGTTTCAGTCCCATGTGCCTCATGCATCTCAAAGAGAGCAGAGAATTCCCTTTCCTTCACATCCAATTTCTCCTTCAACTGATTAGAGTCTTCCAAGTGTCCTTTTATCGTCTCTTTTGCTTGCTGAATCTCATTAGAAAGTCCAAAAATTTGGCCTTGTAGTTCTACGTTGTGCTCTCTTAGTTGTCTTGCTTTAGTTTCTTTACTCTCAATCTGCATTTCCACCTCTCTTTTTAGACCCAGCACAGACTCTAGCTCTAGCTTAAATTCAGTCACTTGTGCCTCTAATTCCTTTATCCGAGCTGATGTTTTGGTCCCATGTGCCTCATGCATCTCAGAGAGAGTAGAGAATTCCCTTTCCTTCACACCCAATTTCTCCTTCAACTGGCTAGATTCTTCTAAGTGCCCTTTTATGATGTCCTGTGCTTGTTGGATTTCATTTGAAATATGTGAAATTTGGGCATGTAGTATTGTGTTGTCCTCTCTTAGCTGTCTTTCTTCAGTTTCTTTATTCTCAATCTGCAGTTCCACATCTCTTTTCTGATCCTGCATAGACTCTAGCTCCAGTTTCAGCTCGGTCACTTGTGCCTCTAGTTCCTTTATTTGAGCTAATGTTTCAGTCCCATGTGTCTCATGCTTCTCAAAGAGATTAGAATATTCCTTTTCCTTGATAACCAATGTCTCCTTCAGCTGACTAGATTCGGCTAAGTGCTCTTGTATTCTCTCTTGTACCTGCTGAATTTCATTTGAAAGTCCTGAAAGTTGAGCTTGTAGTCCTACGTTGTCCTCTTTCAGTTGTTTTGCTTCAATTTCCTTCCTCTCAATCTGCACCTCCAAATCCCTTTTCTGACCTTGCAATGACTCCAATTCCTGTTGTAGGGCTGTTACTTGCATCTCAAATTCCTTTATTCGAGCTGATGTCTCACTCCCATGTGCCACATGCATCTCAAAGAGCGTTGAGTATTCCCTTTCCCTCTCTCCCAATTTCGCCTTCAGTTGACTTGATTCAGCCAAAAGATTTGAAAGCTCTGCAATTTTAGAGGTTAGAGATGTGTTCTCTTCCTCTTTCTCTTTCAGAGAGTGGCTTAAATTAGACACTTGCTGCTCTGCAGATTGGAGCTGTTGTTTTATATTGGAGAATTCCTCTTTAACAGCTGCTAGCTCCTGCCCAAGTGCAGCTTTCTCATCGTTTAGCCGATCAGCTGTAATTTTCAAGTCTGCTGCAATCTTTTCTCCGTCTTCAATCCTTCTCACAGCGGAGTCTTTCTCTTTGACTTGGTCATCTTTCTCTTTCTCTGTATCTTCCAATTTTTTATTCAGATCAGCCTGTATCTTCTGTAAATTGTCCAGTTGTTGAGTCAGCTCTCTACTTTCAGTAAGAAGTTGTGTCTTTTCACCATTTAATTCTTCAGCTTCACTCTTCAGGTCTCCAGCCATTTTCTCTGCTTCCTGTATCTTGTTCAAAGCTTTCAAGTACTCTGAATTTAAAGCTTCCTTTTCTTCAGTTGTAGCCGTCAATTTTCTTTTTAAGTCAGCAACTTCAAGCTGTGCCACTTCCAGTTCTTGCTTAATGCCATCCATTATTTTATGAGGTTCACCTTCCAACTTTCCGTTTTTGCTGCTTTTTTCCTTTGAAGAATCATCTGAGTCTGAGTCTGAGCTAGATGAAGAGCTGTCCTTTTCTTTCTTGCCATGAATTTTTTTCCTTAGCTCTCCCGTCAGATTATCATACCGTGCATAGAGTGATTGGTATTGTTTGTGGAAATCCTGGACGAGCTCTGCAATTCGTTCTCTTTTGGAGATTGCAGCTGGAATATCATCATTTTCTTCTTGATCTTCATCTTTGATGAGCTTTAAGATTTTATCTACGTTATCATCAATTCCTGCAGTAAAGAGAACTTATTTAAGCCTGGTATAAAATCATTTAAAATGCAAGAGCAAAACATGTAAATCCATAAGAGATAAAAGTTTACCTATTTTAGCTCCTTCCAGCTCTTCGTCTTTTTCTTCTTGAATGTGGCTTCCAAATAACGATTTGATAGAATTCCTTATGCGGTGCTTTCTCATCTCTTCAATTTTCCAACCACCCTAGCAAGTCTGAACTGACAAGACAATGTCCATATCCAAAGCCTGACAAAAAAAAAAAAAAAAAAAAAAGTTTTCTTCAGATTCCCAATTTAAGAATCATAAAGCACTAGCCTATAAGTTAAAAAAAAAGAACTGACACACCCTACTTCCCTAGAGGCCAAGAAGCCTGAGCAGGAAATGAAGAGCTTCATACAAAATGAACGTGGATGATGTAGTATATGCGCAAAAAAATAAATAAATAAATAAACTGACATTATTGTTATTCAATTGGTTTCCAGAAGAAAGAATTTTAACAGGTATTGCTGCAAAGGGGAGTAAAACAAGCGCACATACAGGCGCACATCCTACATGTTTCATTTGATTTCATTCAAATTTCTTCTATTCAAGTTTTATTAGCATGGTCAGTCTGAAGCCAAGTTGCTAGTGAGCTCTGGACTGGCATCCTATTCAGCATGATGATGACTGATGATTAATTTGGATAGGAATAAAAACTACACGAAGGTGTCTAGAGAAATACTATTGACGTAGGCAATGATATGTGGCGTCGACTTTAGACGGAAATTGAGGAAGAACGTTTGAAAGAAACAGATTAATTGGTTATACGAAAAGGTGAAAGCAATGGTATGCCACTCAGAATAACATTCAATACAACCTTACTTTTGTGTTTATGTACCAATATCTATATTTTAACCAAGAATTAAGTTATTTTGTTTGGGGAAAAATAAGTTATGAACTGTTCCTAAAATTGTTCAGTAAGCGTAACGTACACGTATTCGTACTATAATGTGTGTGGGTGTAGGGTTATTTTCTATTATTATTCTTTTGAAAGTAAAATCCAGGATAAAAAACCAAAAAACAAAAAGAAAAACAAAAAATCCAGAATGTTGAAAGTAGGAACATACCCAATTAATACTAGATGTCATTTAATCTGAATAAATACTAGCCATTTTTTATTCTTTCATTTTTTTTTAATTCATCTTTGCAGGGGAGTGGCGCCAATAATCTACCAACTCATCAATTCATCCTTTTTATGGTACATTAAATCTAGGCGCTTCGTGGATATAGAAGATGGAAAGTATAATCATGAAGCAAGATTAACCAAAAAAAAAACGCTAATCAAGATATAATCGTCCTAACTTGATATTTACTAAATTAGCCAATCAGGTAGTCGAAAGTCGAAACCCAATGTTCTTAAACGCACCACAATTGTCACAAAATAAATAAATAAAAAAAAACCCACGCACGAGCTATATCACTCGTGGCATTAGGGACATTAAAAAAGAAGAAAAGAACACACTGAAAGTTCAGTTGTAATTCCAGTACCACACGGCCTATCAATTACGTTGGATCAAAAGAAAGACAATTTTCTCCTTTTCTTTTGTAAAAACAATAAAAAAAAAAAGGAGAGTTAGAACAACATGCCCATAGATTTGTTTATTACAAAATACATTTCTTTATTCGGAAAACAGGAAAAAGAAGAATTATAACACAAGATTCACAAATCCAGGAAAGAAAAAACTGCTCAATGGCCTCGTGACTCTTGTTCTTAACGAGCGAAATAATAAGGGTTATGACGTTTCATGTTTATAATATGGCGCCACGTCAGCATGTCTTAGTTTTGCCGGTGAATCATTCAGAGGCCAATTTGGATTCAGAAAAGACAGCTATCAGATCATAAGAACATGGGCTGTTTTCTTTTTTTTTTATTTTTATTTTTATTTGCCTTTTCCTTTTGCTGGAAAGAGCTGTTCTTTTTGTTGTTAAGTAGTTAGTTCGTAGCCTAACAAATTACCATCCGCTAAAACTATAATTAAGAAAAATAACGTAATTGCTGCCAAAAAGTAATGCTAAACGCTTCTATTTATATTGCAATAAAACGGAAAAAGAGCAAAATGACGCATAAGCCCTTTACAACTATCGTCTACAGAGTAGCCAAAATTGAAGAAAACAGTTTTACCTCAGATTTTCCTACACTTTCCCTTTCCTCCGGAACCTTCCCAAGCACTGAACCTCAATTTCCTGAACCAAAAAACTGCAGAGAAACGAAAATCAAAACCGAATAACTAATTAAACAAAGCAAAACTTCAGACAAATCTTACAGCTGAGTAATAATGATCGAAAAAAGCTTATTTTCACTTCTAAACTTAAATTCGAGATTCACAAGCACTAATCCAGTTTTGTTTGAGAAAAATCAAACTCAAAAGAAACGGAAAAGGAATTCTAGAGATAACTAGTATTGATATCAATCAAAACCAAATTCAGAACTAGAGAAATCAATCGAAATTCAAGAAAACGAAATATAAAATTTCTTCCGTAAAAGAACTTGATCTAACAAAAATCCAAACAATCGGAGACGCAACAGTCAATCCAAAATAAAGCGAAAGACTACGCCGAGAATCGATTCCTAGTTCGAGAAATAAGAGCGAAATTCAACTTCTGGGGAAGAAAGTTCTCATCAACTGGCGAAGAATCCGATAACTGAAAATTGATCGATCATCAAAAGAGTTTGAAGATTACCCGAAACTCGACGACGGCGAACTCGTCGGACAGCGACGATCCAAAGCGAGAGAAGAACAGAGAGAGAGAGAGAGAAATCGGAAGTTCGAAGTTCGCCAATCAGAGAGAGAAAGTGGACTTTTCCGGGAAAGCAAAAGTTGCATTGTTTGGATTGGAACGCTCTCTCTAATGAGTGACTCGTCCACCATTTGCAGCTTCAAAATTGTCAGAGGGTGTAGAATCTTTGGAGCTATTTTTAGTAATCTTACCCCTTTGTTTACATTTAATTACAGGATTTGCCATTGTGAGCGCGCAATATGCCCCGGCATAAATTTTTTTTACAATTTCTCGTTGTTTCGGGGTCAAAGACTCGGGAGATCTCGATCATGTCGCCGAAAAGGAAAATTCCGTGAGATTAGTGCTTTTTGGTAAATTTGGTAGGTACTTGTGTTTTCTGATCTGTATTTTTGGTGCCAAAACGAGACCGTTTTACGTTTGTGTTTCCTGCATGAGTTCAAATTCAAGAGTTTGAACCTCCTATGTATAAAACTTTGACATAATATCGATAAAATTTTTACATGCTAAAATAATTGAACTCATTTTCTAAGTTCAAGCCATTTTGCCGAGCACCCTACTAGTATTTACAACTAAATTTACTTATTAATTAATGGCATAAGTGAAATGTGACATGTCCAAGAATCTGAGCTTACTTATTTATTGCACATAAAGATTAAGATTGTAAGTATGAAAATGTTTGAGACAATTAACCACCAGTTCTTGAACAATATACTTTTATAGTTTATGCCTATTCTGTGCTTTAGGTAACTGAAGTAAAGCTATGAGAATTAAATAAGTAGCAAGTAACCATGGATAAGTTTTCTTTGCTTGATAAGATGAGCATTGACACAAGGACTTGAATTTGAAGAACTGATAGCTAACGATGAATATGATAGCAAGTTTATATATTTGTGAGGCAAATCCTTTTGAAATTTGATGCTTAGAATTTATAATCAAATAATGATTTAAATGAAATGTACAAATGACATAATTTAATGGTAAGAACATATTATTGAACAAATGCTAAAGGGAATAATATCCCATTTCAATTTGGTCACAAAGGATGCCGCATCTAAACAAAGAGGAGGGCTTGTCACTATAGACAGTATACTTGATAGTGAGATAACAGCTTAATGTGCTTAATTTGCAGAATAAGCTATACCACCAACCGTCTATGAATTGAAATGAGCCAACCAAATCCAATAATCCCACCTATCATTGATGTCAATCACTAATTTAATAGTGTCTAGATATACTTCAAAACAGAAATCAAATCAATCTGGTACTATCATGTAACAGTAATAAAGAAGAACAAGGAACGTCATAGTTTTAAACAGTAATCCCACATCTTTGGCTTCATCTTTGAGATGACTTGCTTGAGATGGTCAAACCGGCCACGGTGATAGTCAATCAAGATACACAATTGCCTTATAGCCTCTCTCTTCTCATCTCCAAGACTCAACAGCCTCTCATCCTTGTCTTTGATCTGTCTCTCATATTTCCCCAACTTTTTCTCAAGTTGGGAAATGGCTTGTATCAAGTTCAACTTTTCCCCTCCTTCCTTGCTCACCTTTGCCTCCAACTTCCAAACCTTGTCCCTCAACAAGAACTCTTGCTCTTCTTTATCATCTAGATATGCCACCAAGCAATCCACATTGTGCTTAAGCCTTTTAATCTCACCATTTGTCCCTCTCACCCACCTCTTTGCGAACTGAATCTCATTTGACACCTTTGAAATATGTGTCAAAAAGTTTCCACTTTCCTTCTCAAACTTACCAACAAACAAGTCCAATCCACTAAGTGCATATTCTGCTAGCTCAGAGACTTCCTTCATTTTCCCAAGCTCAGATTCATAAGAATTGATCTTCTCTTCCAATTCTCTATTCTCTTTCTCATACTTCTCCTTTGTCAACTTATAGCTTTCTTTGTTCTGAGTGTGTAATTGTTCTGTCACCAAGATTCTCTGGTACAACAAACAAAGCTCGTCTTCAAAACTAGTTTGAAACTTCTCTGCCAAATCCTCCATCTTCTTTTCAACAACTTGTAGATTCTTCTTTCTTGTTTTCTCTTCCTTCAGGATATTTTCTCTTTCTCTTTGCAAGGAAGCCTGATTTTCTCCCACCATTTTCTTCTCAGCTAAGACCTTTCTTGCCAATTCTTCATTCAGAGACTCCATTTGCACCAGATTATTCGAAATCTCCGTGGTTTTTCTCTCCAGTTGAACTTCTAACTCAGTCATCTGATCCATTACTTCCTTAACCTGTGCCTTCATTTCCACAATTTTTGACGTAAAAATGTTCTCATTTTCAGTCAGTTTCTTCAACAGGCCAGAATTTTCATCTTCTTTATCCTTCAAAGTCGATTCGAGTTCCAATACACGAGAACACCATCCTTTCTTTTTATCCCCTACCTGTTTAGCTTCCACAGATTTGCCTTCTCCTCGCGGCTCTTGATCTCTCTTCTGGCCTCGCAAAGTTTCAATTTCGGTCTTCAAACCTGCTAATTGACCCTCCAACTCTCTTATCCGAGCCAATGACTGTGTTTCATGAGCCTCATTGTCCTTAACAAGAGCCAAAATTTCTCCATCTTTCTTATCTGCTTTAATCTTCAGCTCATTATATTCTGATTGCAAACTCTGGTTTCGTTCAATGACAGAGGCCAATTCATGCTTCAATTTAGCAACTTCAAGACTTGCGGCTTCAATTCCCAATTTGCCGTTGTCGATGTCGGTTTCCTCCGACGAGAAATACTCGGAGTCTGAGCTGGAGTCGGAAGAACATTCCTTTTCTTTTCTGGCATGGTTTATTGTTTTTCCTGACTCTCCTAGTAGATGATAATACAATGCATAGAGTGACTCGTACTCTTTGTAGAAATTCTCAACCAGTCCAAGTAGTTCTGTCTCATTTTTGGAGGCCCTTCGCTTTCTTTCTTTCCTTCCTTGGTCTTCATTCTTGATAAGTTTTAAGATTCTTGTTACATTCTTTTCAACTTCTGTAGTAGCATGAAAACATGTCTTAAAGACAAAGGACAACAATCCATGCATGTAACAGATACAATCAACAAACAGTCAAAAACTTGACATTGTTGTATACATTCATACAAGACTAAACAAAAGAGTGTGGCCACACTTTAGGATCTTCTATCGTTACCCCAAAACTTTCAAAACTCTAAATTTTCTTATTAGATTTTGATTTATTCTCACTTAACACCTTTTGTTAAAATTTTTGTCAAAAACAAACAGAAAAAGAGGGGGCAAGTGTGATCACTTTTTTTTTTTGGTTTGTATTTAACGGAATTGCTAACAATAAGAGGACATCATAGCATTTAACCCCTCGTTTTCCATTAATTTTTTAACACAATTTCAAACGAGCGAGGTTAAGTGGGACTAATTCATAATTTGGAGAGAAAAATGAGAGTCTTAAAGTTCGAGCATAAAATGAGAATTACCTTAAATTTTAAGGCCTCATGTGAGAATAATCTTTTTCTTATTAATACTTTTCTATTTTTTTCCCAACAGTAGTAGTTCCTTTATAATGCACCATAAATGACAACTAAAGAAGTCACATTATATTACTAAAAACAAAAGTTGGTTAGTCTTTAGAACAATATCGCCATCGAGGAAAAGGGTATAACTGATATTACTCAATTTTCAATCTTCTTTGACTAAATGTCTAGAAAAAGGAATACGTGGTCATGTATCACAAGAAGCACAGGAAACTAATTTCAATGAAATCATAAATCTGGTGGGGTTTTGGTTCAGCCAAGTAGAGAAAATACATGGTAGTTTGAACTTTTTTTTTTTTTTTAAGATTGAGTTTGAATTATCATTTTTTAGCTCTAAACGCTGCCTCGACTCAAAAACAGAGTTCAAACTCGTTGGACCACTCAAACAAACACACTCAAAAATTAAGTTAAATAAAAAGTGTACCTGCTTTAGTCCTTTTCAGCTGTTCAGTGTTTTCAGGCTCAACATGACTTCCAAAGGACTTTGTTAACTCTTTTAACCGGGTTAGCATCTCTATATGTTCAGCAGAGTTTTCTGATATAATAATTTGTCAGCACACATCAAGACAAGGATGCTGTTTCCATCATACACGAGATCTGAAACCAAATAATAAAAATAATAATAAATAATAATAAATTTAAAAAAACAATAAAAAAAAGTAAGGAAAACACAAATAAATCTAACATGGGAGTTGGGAAATGAAAAACCGCCACATGCATTCCAAAAGACAAGAAACAGTCTCCAAAATTCTAACTGCTTACCTAATATTTATATTTAAAGCTTAAATATCAGTTCATGATGTGATCTATTTTGTGCAATTTTTTATATTTAATTCTGTCGTATTCAGCTAGAAAATACAGCCACATTTTTTATTACTGTTTTACAGCAGGAAAATTTTTAGATTTCATATATATATATATATATATATATAAAACAAACAAGGGAATTTTAACAAATGTTTCTGTTGTCATAAATGTCAATAAAGAAGTTCCCATAAAGTGTTGACGGTTTTTAATATGAGCGTGCAGAAAATGAAAGATAACCTGCATTTCAATTCTCAAAGGGAAATTTAATAGACACCCTTAACAAATGTTCAAGACTTAATGCCCTCTTTGGGGGCTCTAGCCAATGAAAATGAAGGAAAATTAAATAGCACATAAGATGAGACCATAAGAGTGAATCAGAAGAAAAAGGAAATCAAGATCAATAAAAGTTCACTCAAGTAGTATACTTGCTGTCAAGTCTAATATGGGAAGCTAAATCATGTTTGTTATTGCCAATTTCAACTAAAACTTTTGGTTGTTATAGTGTAAAGATCTCACATGCTATAGTGTTAAAATAATAATAAAAAAAAACTACAGTGTCAAGTTTACACATGCTACACTGTTTTTAGCCAAATTTAGTTTGAACAATTGGTTAATACACCTAAAAAATTAAATTGGGAACGGAAAAGAAAAGAAATAATCCAATTTTGATACCATACATGCATATGGACTCCTTTTTTTAGCAGTTGAGACTTTAGATTCATTTTAATGAGATTTTGACACTGTCTGCTTCATTATTTTATTGAAGAAGTGAATTAGGTTTGAGATTTCAACTTATTGAAATGAACAGGACCACTAATTTTGTCATGATCTTTTGATCATTAGTCCAAAAAACATAACCATTTTTCTTAATAGAAACACCTAGCATAATGGAATAGCTTACCAAGGCCTTGCCCACATTTAAAAATTGGTTCTTTTTTTTTTGCCCTATAGTTTCATTTAGGAGTATTTTAATCAGTGCTTTGTTGCCCTTTCTTATGACATTGGTTCTAAGCAGACATCTGGAATCTAGTGCCTAATGCATTATAGGTTTTTCTAAATGCAATTACTTTTCTTAGTGATGTGCTAACATTAAATTTGCAATTGTTACATCGCTATCTTAGTCATTTCAAACTCAACGTAAAGCAATATAAATCAAAGGGCTTTCATTAAATTGGACAATTATGCGGCAATATTACATGAAAAAATTGGTTAGGACACATATTTAAACTGTCAAATTATATCAAAATTACATTGAATTAAAATATAAATATATATGTGACAATTTATTATTTAGTGAAACTTGATCAAAATTTAATCATCGAAAACCGTATCTTTCTTAAAGGTTTTTTTTTTTTTTTTTTTTTTCATGCTGTATCATAGAATTCTCCAATTTGATTGCCAACAGTACAAACCCTACTTCCATCTATCCGACATTAAAACTAAACTGTAAAACGCAAAGCCAAGAGAGGGACCTTTCCAGTGCAAATATAAAACTGACTCACTGTAGAAAAATTGTTGTAAATGCTATTAAAAAGTAAAGTATTTTTTCACCAAAAAAAAAAAAGTAAAGTATTTTTAACGCTCTTAGATTAGCTTAGACAAAAGCTACAAAAAGGACAGTTTTTATTCCCCATCCAAAAATTATAAATTCCTTCTCTGCCAATAATTTCACTGGAGCCAATATAATAGAGTGGACAGAAATCTGTCCATGTCGTTTCCTTTATATCCAAGCTATAAAGTTAATAATGCATTTAATTTTGAGAATCATTACATTTTATCCAGCTTTAGAATTGTTAAGAAAGTCACAAGGCATAATTTAATTAAACAATCAATAATAATGATTAACTGGAGAAAGATAATTACATGAATGAATAGTAAATTTATTTAAACCAACAAAAAAATAAACACAAAGGGCATGTTTAACACACCATATTGTATTGTATTGTATTATATTATACTGTTTAGAATTATATATAAAACATACAATACAACACAATACAAAATGTCAAATTAACCGATATAATACAATACGATATATCAAACTAGTTAGAAAAGTTTATAATAAGAAGATTTGAAATTTGTGTAATGTGAGGTGCAATCAGAATCCATTGAGGAAGTAACAAAACTAACACCATAAAATTTTTATCTTGTTCAGAAAAAAATTAAAATGTTGATTAATTAGACATTGTCGTGACAAATATATTGCAGAAATCTGGAATTCAAAGCACCTGAACAGTTTGATTTTCCAAATAATAAATATCAACATTAAGTAAATAAATGAGAAACAAATCATTTATTAAAGACTAATTAAAATATAAACGTGTTTACCTTCTCAAATCACTGCGATTCTCACCCAAGGATCCAAAATAATTGTGTTGAGAATGAACAAATGAGAGAGAAAAGTTACACAACTATTTTTTTATCATTATTAATATTATTTTATTTTTTGTTTCTGGTGCTGGTTTTTGTCTTTCCCTGGTGAATCGCAATCTTGGCGCTTCTTTCGATGAAAATGCCCCTTGATTTCCATAAAATTACGGAAATGTTAATTTCTCGTTATTTTATACCCAAAAATTTATTTTTTAAAAAAAAAACAGTGACAGAGACCAGGAACATTGTTGGGCACTTGTCTCTGTCGCCACGTCGGATATTCCCTCTCTTTCTTTCCTTTGCTCTTTATCGGTTCTGGGTTTTGATCAAGTAAGGTAAATCCACATAGGATAGATTGTACCTCGGACGTTGCACATCATGAACAGAAAATGTTAAGGAAATAATAAATTCATGTGGTTTAAATATAATTAAATAATTTTACCAGTTTTAGACCTTTGATTGGTAAACATTCTTTATCGAATGTTCAACAATTTTTCAAAGAATATTAGATAATTGAACCTCAAATAAAATATAATATTAGACAATTATTCTCGTTTTGGCAACTCATCCTCATGAGAATGACCATATATATACGTACGTATATAATATTAGACAATTATTCTTGCTTTTGATAGTTTAGAGGGTGTTTCACGTGAGGGTTAAAACCGGCCAGTTTAAATTATTTATAGTATAAAGCTTTTAACAGTTATAGTGTAAAGAAACAAAAACAACTACAAGATAACTATAATATAAAACAAAAAGATAACTATAATGTTTTGAAATAAAAGTGGTTCAAATCATTATTCCAAAGAGTTTATTATTCCTTTCGAAATGACTTATATATTCGCACACATACCATCCACTTTGTCACACATGGGAAAAGTTTTAAATTAGAAAAAATTATAATACGTGTCTAAATTATTGTTATGAAATTAAAATTTAACATAATATTTAAAATATCTTAAAAATACCCTTAATGATATAATAATTATCTTAATGATATTACATATTGTACTATATAATTACATATAAATAATTTTAATGATATCATTATGAGACATTTGTAGAATTTTTATAAATTAGAGTTATATTTTAATTCAATAAATATAATTAGATCAATTGTCTCATTAACTCGAGTTTATCATCGTTTAAGGGAAAGAAAAACAAAACATGGAAATTCAAGAAAGGAGTACTATTTAACTCTTTTTTAGAGTGAAAAAAAAAAAACTGGAATGGGCAAAAGAGAAAAGTCAAAATTCATAATAAAGTAATTGAAATTTATAAAGCGTTAAAAACCAAACAAACATGATAAGATTAGTCAAATGGACGGCGGAAATTTTACATCTAATTATGATGGTTGAGAAAATAATATAGAAAAAATGAAAATTGTAATTTAGTCGTTGTCAAAAAATCAGTTCTTAACGTGGGCTGAACAAGTTACGTACGGGAGAATTTTTATAAAAAAAAATATGTTATACTTTTAAAAGTTGTATTTATTTATGTCATATTTATATTAGTTTATGTCATATTATTATTTATATTATATGTTATAACACAAATGAACATATGTGACAAATTTATAAAAAGTAAATCTTAAAAGATAATATTTATATTTTTTTTTTTTATAAATGTCATGTTTTGAAACTTTATAAATACAAATTTAAACATATAATATGAGTAAAAATATAATACAATTTTTTTTTTTAATGTAGCATGAATAAGCATATTTAAAAAAAATATGACATAACATGTAGTGTTTTTTTACCCAAAAGTTGGCCCTTTTTTTAATGCCCTTGATGTTAATTTAGAAAATTATAAACAAAAACAAGAAACAAAAAACAATAAAACAATAAAACAGGGAGATACCTTATTAAAAAGGTTCTATAACGAGAATACATGCATCCTAAGGTAGCATTTGTCACCAAACAAAGTTGTACAACATAGATTTATTTAAAATTGGGTTAAGGTCCCACGTGGGTCCTACTCCTACATCATCATTATCAACCCAAGAAAAAGACAGGAAAGGTGGGGATAAAAAGCGAGCTAAGTTCAAAGACTCGTTATTAAAATGGCTATTACCATATCTACATGCAATTTCAAGTTACCGTGTGGTTGTGGCTATATATATATATATATATATATATATATATATATAGATATATATATATATATGTCTTGTGCGTCATTGTCTATTAAATGGTCTCAAACCTCATACTGATGTGCAATAAAAGGAGAAAAATGATGGAATGCCTTTCTGGACTTTGAAATACAAATAGCATTAGCATTTGAACCCTAGTCATTCGGGATGGCAATATTTTCCGCGAGGGCCCTCCACCGAATTGGGGGATAAGGATAAAATTTCTCTCAAGTTGTGATGGGGGTAGGGACGGAGAATGTACCTCTCGTTCCGCCTCCACCCCAAAATACATATATGTATATATAATATAATTTGTGTATAAATATGTATAATTAGTTTTTTTGATGAGATTTTTGGGATCTATTATTGAGTTTTAGTTTGCATATATTTAGAATTTGGTTCCTTGGGTGAAAGCTTTGATTTTGGTAGACAATTATAGTGATTATCTACTATTTTTTTTTTTAAATTGATATATTTTCAAAATGCATAGTTATTATATGAACGGAGAATAGAACGGATATAGGAATCTTTGTATTCGAAAAATGTGGCTAGAACCATTTTAATTAAAACATAATAACATGTGAAATCTTTACACTACAGCAATTTTTTACGCTTTACTGTAGCTGTTAAAAGCTTTACACTTTTTGTTGGTTATAATTGATTCTAACCAATAACCAAATGCCATATTCAATTCTAGCCCTGCATCTCATTAAGTGAGGATTGGGGCAGAAATGGGGATGGGTAATTCTTCCCCACGCCCCATCCTATTGCCATCCTTAGTAGTCATCTTGGGGTTTTTTTTTTTTTTTCTTTCCTTCATTCTTTTTTCTTACTTTTAGTTGGTAGCACTTTTTGCTATAATTACAACTTGCATGGGGCACTTTTCTATCAAAAAAGAAAAGGAAAAACATTATGCACGGAGCACCAAAAGGCAAAACCAGAGAGATGAAACCAGAGAGCATGGAAAGGACCAAAACAGATTCAGAAAGTAATCAATTCGAAGCGTGCTCTGTGGAGAATTCCTCCATGATTGGTTTGTAAGACAAGGGCAAAATTATTGGGTTTTGGCCATTATTTTAACAATTCAATGAGAGATAGCTTCAAAGCAAGGTTTAGCCCTTGAGACTTGGAGGAAATGCTTCCATGGCATTTTTGGACAGTTCATAACATTTATTTAAGTATGGGATTATTTAAGTAAGGTTAATAACAGCGAACAGGTATCAATATATATATATATATATATATATATATATGCCACACACACACAATGAACAGGACCACAGGTCTCTGAAAGGGAAAAAAGGGCCAAATGGGGAAGGCATATTGAAAACAATTGTGCTACATAAAAACAAAACGCTAAAGTCGACTAAATTTGATATTCTTAGCTTAAAATTGCTGGCTATGGGGTTCGAAGGCATGCGCACTTATGTGCAGAAGATCGTAAGTCTTCCCCCTCAACCTTTCGGGCAACCAGCTTGTTTCTGTCGTTTAATCTAGTTTGAAATCAAATAAAAGATTAACTCAAGAAGATATAGTTGCCCTGCATGGTCCCGGTAGCTCATCAACTAAAGTTGACTGGCACATTCTAAAATGAGTCCGTAAGGTACGAGCTAAGATCAGAATTTTCACTACATTTTCATTTTCCTTTCCCTCCATTATGCCATTTTAAATAGGGCTGAGCCACATATGTCTCTTACACAAATCAACATAAGAGAGAAGTAAACAACTCCTTGTTCCTCGGAATTTCATAGGGTAATATCCAGTTAGCAACAATTCATAACAGAAAAGATGAATC
Organism: Artocarpus hirsutus; assembly: GCA_946598075.1. Taxonomy (NCBI): domain Eukaryota; kingdom Viridiplantae; phylum Streptophyta; class Magnoliopsida; order Rosales; family Moraceae; genus Artocarpus; species Artocarpus hirsutus. The sequence goes on from CAMOHE010049072.1 coordinate 39,134, forward strand.
ACCAAAAACAAAATATTCACGTTGCTCAATGAAGGGATTGGAAGGCTGGAATAAATAATGATCTCAAAATTTAGAAACAAGTTGAAAATCTCATCACTAACGCCGTCACAATTCCAAAAGAAACTGATAATTTGTTTCTCATAAGAAAATAAGGAACTATATTTTTCTGTATTCACAATAATACTGACAAATATACCAAGTTCAAAAAACCTTTACTAATCCTCATCAGTAGAAACTTTTTGCTTCTTCCATTTGTAAGCAGCTTCCAATATCTTAAGATTAGTCGTTTGAGTTTCCTCTGGGAATAGGTAATCTATGTACTCCTCGTACCTGTAAATTCAAGATTTGTTTGTTAACACATGAAAAAGGACAAACAAAAATCTATCTACATTATGGAATGAATAGAATAATTTAAACCAACAAAATAACAAGGAATAAAAGGATAAGCCACATACCCAGTAGGACCGTCCTCTGCTACGATTTGTCTCCTTTTCTTTAGCTTCTTTGGCAGCTTTGACTGCACGATGCTAACATCGCCCAGCTGACCAAAAGAAGCCTCCATGTTCAACCACTCTTCCAGCAGCATAGCCCTCTCTTCCTTCAACTCAGGTGCTGATGTTCTGAAGTAGTTGACTGCTTTCTCAAAAACCCCTGATATATATGCATATAACAAACCAAAAATAGCAGTAAGACTGGTTGTTCAGTTGTTAAGAAATGCGCAAATTGACTATTGTTGAGTCAACTTACTTCTTGCGCGTTGAATGCAGAGTTTCTTTTGTTCATGGAGACGCTCTTCCGCATCCTCTTCTGCCATATCTGGATCACCGGTTTCCTCCATGGCAGAGGCCTCAAATTTTGCATAGCTAATCCATACCTTCAGGTGCTTTGTCCGGTCCAACAACCTCTCGTAAAGTTCTCTCGTTTTTTCAAATTCACCCTCTGAGATTTCGAAGTCGATGTAAGCCTATCATATAAACAAACATATGCATTAGTAAAAACATAATCCCTCTGAACCTTTAACCAATACATAAACAATTCAAACTATTCCTACAACCAAGTCTCCTCGTTCTAGTAGCAAGGTATTTCAATTAATGTATTCATAAAATAGATGGATCGCACATATAAAATGCTTAAAAAATTCAGACATTACCACAAAACCAACCCGTTTATACCACTAAATCGCTACAACAAGACAAAAAGAAGCAGATGTAGAGCATTGCTAGTACCTTCCACAACAACTCCGGCATGTCTAATGCTGGCTGAGCAATCGCAAGTTCAAATATGCCTCTTGCCCGCTCCGTCTCACACAAGGAGTTTTCCAACTCAGCGTATTTGCTCCATGCATAACAATTCTCTGGAGCCCACTCAAGATACTTCTCATACAGTGTGCGACAGCGATCTATGTTGCCAAGTTGAAGTTCAATCTCTATATACTTCTTGAAAATCTAGTAGTTAAACAACATATTAGCACAAACGAATTTAGTGAATCAACATATAAGTTATGCACTATCTTTCATACAGAGAAAAAAAGTGCAACTAAACTATTACTTTATCTTTGGGAGCTCTTCCAATTGCATTGCCTAGGATCTGGCGGGCACCTTTAAGATTGAGTTGTCGTATTTCAAATTGGGCAGCAAGGAGCCAAATTTTTGCAAAAGAGAATTTCTCATGAGGAATGAGCCTAAGACACTCACTGAAACAAAAATGATAATAGGTTAGCTACAATAATAGATATGTTGTTTACTGATTTAGTTAGAGATTGGTCCTCATTTTTGTAGTTTAGTTTTGTCAACTCTTTCTCGTTTGTTTCGTGTTAGTCTTTGTCATCTTCTCACTTTTGTTGAGATAGGTTCATTTCTCTTTTTGTGATTATTTTTCCCCTATCAATAAAATTTTCTTCATTAGGTTCATTTCTCTTTTTGTAATTATTTTTCCCCTATCAATAAAATTTTCTTCATTTCTTTTTCAAAAAAACAAATAAATAAATAAAGGGAAAAGAAAGGTTTGTCTGCAGAAACATTGATTGGGAAGAACACAATAAAATTTACTCTTGACTCCCATAAGTAAGATTACCTGTACACATCTCGAGTTCTCTCTACATCTTTAGCATCAAGCTCCTCATATAATGCATAATTTATCCTATACGTTAAAAATAAGCAGAAAAAGCAAAATCAGCAACCATTAGACGAAAAACAATACCCCATGGCTGCAAAATACACAAACATGCATCTTAAAAACCAGTTTCCATCATAGAAAAAAAAAAAAAACAAAAACAAAAAAAATAAAATAAAATCCATTACTGAAAAACACACACATACAAGTCTTAATCCAGATATCCTCTAGAAAAACAAATCGAATAATTATAGAAACAAACAGAACTTCTGTTGCAAAATACACAGATATATAAATCTTAGACCACGCTCCCGTTGGGAAAAACATAATCAGCAAGAGTTATACAAACTAACAGAATCCCTTTGTTGCAAGGCATAAATATATGAATCTAATACCAGATTTTCATAAGGAAAAAAATTATAAAAACAAACAAAACCCCATGCCACGAAATAGACACATGAATCACAACATGAACGAAATTCTCATCAGAAAACGAGTTGAATCATAACATGAACGAAATTCTCATCAGAAAACAAGCTCAGTATCAGCAACAATCACTCAAATAAATAAAAACACTAACATAGTAATCTTAAACCAAATTTCAAAGAAAAAAAGAAGAAGAATTAATCAGCATAACATTGCAGCAAAGTATACACATGAATCTTAAACCAGATTTCCATCGTTAACTAAATGAGCAGCATTTATACAAACAACAGAACTTGCACCAAGAATCCTAAAACAAGTTCCACAAGAAAAGAAACTCGGCAACAATTAGTCAAAGAAACAGAAGACAGAAACATATGAATCTTAAACAAAATTTCAACTAAGAAGCTTACCACAAATATATGTATCGCTGCCAATACCGCTTCTCCTCCGCCGGAGGAACATTAGCAATGGCTCGCTCATAAACCTCCCTAATCCTCTCCTTAATTCCAACACTCTCCTCAAGCCTAATGTAATCAAACCAAGTGTCGTAATTGAGAGGACTCTTCCTCACCTCATCCTCATACTGAAACCTCTTCTTCCCCACAATGGCATCCTCAATCTCCTCTTTTTGCCCGTATTGCTTCTCAAAAGCAACATACTTTTTGAGCAATTCCTCAGCCCTCCCTTTAGGTATTCTCTCAAGAGCGATCTTGTATATCGCTCTCACTCTCTCCGTCTCCTTACATCGCTCTTCGAAGTCAGCGAACGCCATCAACAGCTGCTCGGCCTCCTCATAGTCTTCACCCAATTTCGTAACAGCCCTCTCATACACATTCCTAGCCCTAGCAATTTCGCCATTCTTCATCTCAAACTTGGCAAATCGAATCCAAGCACTGACAGTGGGGTGGCACTGAACGAACCGCTCGAAAATATCCCTGGCACGCTGGACTTCATTGTATCGGAGCTCGAATTTGATGTAGGAAAGCCAACCTTGCTGGTCCGGCATCCAATTCATCCACCTCTCGAAGATCTGCCTGGCTCCGGCGACGTTCCCGAGCATCTCCTCCATGTGAATGTACTTGTACCAGAGCTGGTCAACCCTAGGCAAGAGCGTGACGGCTCTGTCCCAGACATTCCTGGCGTGATTGATGAACTTGTTCTTCATCTCGACCTCGGCATACTTGAGCCAGAGCGTGTGGTTCCGGTAATCGACCTCAAGAGCTCTCTCCCAGACGGACCTGGCGCGGTTGAAGTCCTTCTGAGACTCCTCCCACTGCGCATACTTGATCCAGACGCTGGTGTTCCATCGCACCCGGCGGATTAGGTCCTCGAACTCCTTGCGCTTGCGGAGCCGGTAGTCGGCGAGCTCTGTGGCGTCGGTGATCTTCTGCTTCGGAGGACGAATCTCCGCCTCCTGGCGCTCGCGAGCCTCGCGGAGGATTTGCTCGGCGGTGATTTGGATTGGGGCTGGAGTTTTGTTCTTCACCCTAGTCGGACGCGGGAGCTTCACCTCCGTGTCCTTTCGGGTTAGATACCCAAGCGTGGGGTCCGGATCTTTTCCCGTTGCCATAGCTAGGGTTTTGAGAGCTGTAAGAAACTTAAGAGAGAGAGAGAGAGAGAGAGAGAGAAGGAAAAAAAAAAAAAAAAAAAACTTCGCCTGCGAATGGCTTTGGAATCGTCTTGACTTTCTTCTGACCTTATTTTCCTGAGGCGTTTTGATAAGTAGTCCCCTCAAAAAATTTTCCTTTGTTTCCATTTAAAACGCACCGTTTTGGAGGAGAAATTAAAAGAGGAAAAAATGAGTTTTTTATAGTAAAAGTAAAAAATGAATATTTTCGTTTTAAAAATCCACAATTTTTTTTTTTAAGGAAAAGATGATGTATTTATATATTACAATTGAACGATAAATAGGAAAACAGAGAGAAATAAGAATCTAACAATAAACCTAACAAAGCTATGGAGTGTTTGGTATAGTGATAAAAATTATTAGTTAAAATTATTTTTATTATAGTATATAAAAGTTTTATATTATAATAATTTTTTTATTATAATGTATAAAAATTTTATATTATTTATAATTAAAATAATAGTTAAAATTATTTTTGTCAAATAGCATGTAAAAAAAGGAAATTAAAACCATTGGAATTATTAAAAAATTGATAAAAGGAACAATCGGAAAGTTGACTTACAATAAGTAAATAAATGATTATCGTCTAGTTTTTATTTTCTTATTATTCTCCCCTGGCAAGTTGACACCGGGAAGAATCCCGAAACAACCATTTGAAACGCAATAAAATCTTCAATTTTAACACCTTACAGAAGAAGTAATTTCGCTCTTGCTGTATAAATAAGAATAATTTACTTTTGATGCTTTAAATAAGAGAGACTAAATTATTTACACTAATATTATTTACTATAAATATTTTTTAAAAACTTAATATTTATTATAATTAGTGTTAAAAAAAATGATATTTATTACAATTTTTCAAAAAAAAAAACATAAAAAACTTGTGACTTTTCATCATTGTAAGCAAACAACTCCACCTTATTAAAAATCAATTCTACAATCACACTTTAATCATAAAATTAAACCTTGCCTCTCTCTTTTATTATGTCAGTTCTTATGTTCTTCCATAATACTATGCTAAATTAATTAAAATATTTTAACTGATATCTTTTTTTAACTAATGTTTAATGATGTAAGTGATACAGAAGGAGCAGGAACAAAGGAGGGCAGCTCCAACGCAGCACGGTCTCTTTTTTTGGGCCAATGGAGGGCAGCTCCAACGCCAAAGACGAAGTTAGTGAAAGATATATTCTTAATATTTACCAAAATTAATTAAAGCCCAATTAAAGTAAATTTATTGAAAGCAAAAAGTATATGAAGAGGCACAAATAATTTTGTCGTGGTTTAGTTGTAAAACCAATGTCTACGGGAGTCCACTAAGTATGAATAGTTACAAACACCAATTGAACTTAAACAATTTTAGGACTCTATATTGTAATTATTGCCTATATATTGTAACACCTAAATAGATCTATCCAACGAGTATCACTCGTCTTGAATATTTACACCTCACCAAGCACCACTAATCTTAAATGTATGCACCTATTGAATCCTTTCACCACATAGATTGTTTCCTACCGAGGACTTTTGATTCTTCTCTCGAAGAACTTTAAGTAAAACCTGCTCTTAAACCTCTACGGAATAAACTCCTTGGACAAGTAAAGTACCACCTAAGTTGAGATTTATATAGGGTAGCTTCAAAATCCCAATTAGATCTCAAATAGAGTGTTTAAAATTCAATTGTTGCATATATGATAAGATCATTGTTCTTAATTCTAAAGTGAACCTGGACTTTTTTTATACGATGTCCTGGATATTTTCTTTAAAAATATCTCCAACAAATAATACTTGAAGCAAATCACAATCTCCTGGTTTTAAATAGCCAGAAACCAAATCCTGCTCAAAAGTTTAAAAAATTTGAATCCAACTTAAACTAGGATTTACTCTTTTAAACTAATGCTTATCTTGTCTGTACTTTGAATTAGATTGAATTGATTTGATTTGATTTTCTTCTATTCAAATTCGAATTTTGAAGGTTATAGCATAATCAAGTAACTCCAATTTCGTCTTTTAAATTTCTTAAATAATGTTGCCAAAGATGCCAAATAAAAACCTAACTATTAGTATTGGACCAGAGCCCTAATACTACAAAAACAAACAAGGTAGATTTAACCCTGAAGAACTGCTAACTGATATAGTGAACTTAAATTTTAAAGTATAATCATAAAATTTATAATTATGTTTGACGAGCGTGTATACTAAAAGAAATTTCTGACTCCATCACTGTCCAACACAGCAATCTGTCCACCGGGGTTATAGAGGTCAGGTTGTGGATGGATCTTCAAGCATCGAAATCCAACAAAAACGCAACCACACACAGGGGAAGGAACGATGCTTCTGCAGCTGGGAGCCGTGAAAGATTTTGTTCCGCTCGTTCCAAATGATCCGAACAAAATGCAAGCCAGGCCTCATCAGCACTACCCGAGTTCACGAGGGACCTGCAAAAATAGCAAAAACCAAGTGCAGGGCAAATCTTAGAGCGTGGTCTGCAGTCTCGCCCATCCTCGCCACACCAATGGTAACATATTGCCAAAACACCAATCTTCCTGAAGTTAAGGCGGCTCCCGTAGGAATAAAATTGTTAGAAGCTTTCCATATGAAAATTTTCAGTTTTGGTGGTAGTGAAAGAATCCACATGAACCTCGGCCAGTCCGCATAAGAGCTTGATACGAAACTTTGCTAAACAGAGGCGCCTTTTCCAGTCTAATAGCCTCTCTTCAAGTTCTCTGGTTCTCACAAAACTCACCCTCTGATGTTTCAGAATCTACGTAAGCTCGTCATGTGTATTTGCTGTAATAAGAACCCCATTGCTGCAAAATAACCACATATGAATCTTAAACCGAATTTTTATCAGAGAAAACACAATTGGAAACAATTTTACAACTAACCAGAACCCCATTACTGCAAAGTACACGCAAGAATCTTAAACAAATTCCCATAAGAAAAAAACAAACTTAGCAACAATGTGACAAATAAACGAAAACACATACAGAAAAATCTAAAACCAGATTTCTATCCATAAAAACATTGGCAAGAGTTACACAAACAAGTAGAACGCTATTGCTGCAAAGACGAACACATGAATCTCAAACCAAATTTTCATCAAAAAAGACAAAACAACAACGGTTAGACAAATAAACAGAACCCTATTGCTACAAGACATAAATATATTAATCTTAAACCAAATTTTTCAAGACAGAAACTCACCACAAAAATAGATGTATTGCTGCCTATGATGCTTCTCCTCGGCCTAAGCAACATCAGTGATAACACGCTCATAAACCTCCACTATTTCCAGCACTCTCTTCAAGCCTAATGTAATCGAACCAAATGCCTTTCTACTTAAGATCATCACACCATCCTCGTATTGAAACCTCCTCTTCCCCACTAGGCCATCCTCAAACCCCTCAATTGCAACAAACTTTCTGTAACCAAGTATTAACCAAAATAGGAATAATAGAACTAAGATAAACAAAACCAACCGAGAAAAATTACAACACTTCAGAGACAAAACAAATATTTGGAAATCCAAAATCTCAATCTTCAATCATCAGGGGCCGACTTAAGCATTTTACGGGCCTTAAGCAAAGAATTTTAAAAGGGTTAACTAAATTATCAAAATTTAGTCAGAAGTAAAGAAATATGCAATTAATTTTTTTCCACAAGGTTAACTTCTTGAAAATCCTTCGGTTAACTTGTTGCTTTTCTTTTGAAAATATCTCTTAGTATTTAATTTATAATAAATTTAACTATTAATAGTGGAAAATATGCTTCAATATCATTTAGAACCTCTTCAAGATTCAAACGATGCTTATTTTGTTATATGTCTTTCTAACGACTTTAAATCGAAGAACCTGAATAATGACTGAAAAATATCTTTACATACATAAAATATCGTATACTTAAAAGAAAATAAATAGGATGATCAGTTATGTAAACAAAATAAATTAAGTCTAATTGTATTTTTTTTTATTGATATTTTCAAATTACTTTTTCTACAAATCACACATTTTTTTATGTAAAATTTAGATTTGGATTATACATTCATGTCTTTGAAATTCTTAGTTGAAATATGGAAAATACAAATCTATTTTTTCTGTACTTTTCGAAATAAAAAAAAGGTGTTTTAAGTGATTTTGTTTTAAATAAATGACTTCCCATTTATAATTCGGGGGCGTTGGCTCAACCTGAGGCCTGAGGCCTTAGGCATTTACCTAAGCTGCCGTTACCTTACGGTGTTGAGCCGCTAGTGCATTCATCAATCAACCATATCTCAACTGTGATTATAATCACTAACCACTTACAGGGATTTTTTGAAAAAAAACAAAACCTAATAGAAAATGTACCATAATCTAAAATTCAAAATCAACTAAATTATAATCTCAATTAGACAATTTGGTCCAAAATCTCAATATTCATTATTCATCAGAAATCCAAAATCTCAATATTCATTCATCAACTATCCACAGCTGAATTGTAATTACAACCACTAAAAGTGCTAGCAGAAAACTAAAACAATCCTTATAGAAAACCATGATCCCAAACCTCAAATTCAAAATTAAGTAATCCTAACTCAATTAGCCAATTTGGCCCACCTCTCCGATATCCTTCTGACTCCCTCGATGTTCTTGAGCATCTCCTGCAAGTGAATGTATCCGAACCAAAGGTGGTCAACCCTAGGCAAAAGCATGACGGCGTGTTCGAACACGTTCCTCGCATGGTTAATGAACCTGTTCCTCATCTCGAACTCGGCGTACTAGAGCCAAAGTGCGTGGTTGTAACGAGCAACGTCGAGAGCTCTCCCCCATTTTTTGTGCCTAAATGTACCTTTCTTGCAAGGTTACCTTTGCTGTCGGTGTTAAAGCATTATCCCAAGATGATACTGCTTTGAATTTTTAATTATCTTTCTCTAAACATACTACCATCATCATCTCTGGTAAATTATTGGTAAAATTTACAGTTTCTGAATCATAGAAATATAGTAAAAATAAATCAATAAACTTACATATCATATATTTATAATTATGTTAAACATTACTTAAATAATATGTCATAATATTAATATTGTTTGAATTAAGATGAAATCTTAATTATGTTTGAGCTTCCTAAAACTTTCTTTTAGTAATGATAAATCTAATATGTATGGAGTTTATAATATAAATTATATTTTTTTATGTTTTTTTAATAATTATTGTATTTTAAAGTATTAGAGATATATTTGATATAAAATTTCTGTAATTCTAATAAATTTTGTCAAAATTTCTACTTATATCAATATTTTTCTTAAATTTTTTGTAAAATTAAAGTATCTATATGATATTTTTATCCTCGATTAAAACCAAAATTTATACTATCCATACAAAAGAAACTGACAATACCGCAAAATCTGAGGAAGTCGACATCATTGACGAGGTCGCCATCGGAGACAGAGGAGATTGGCGTGGCTGAGATGTGCATTGTCGAGGTTGCCGTTGGAGAAAGAGCAAGTCACGGCATCGGTTTGGGCGACGGTGGTGCAGATCTAGACAACGACATAACAATAATCAACCTGAAACTTTGACGGAGGAGTTTGAACACGATATAAAGGAGGTGCGGCTCGCGATGCAATCTAGCTTCACCAAGGCTTAAGGGAGCTAACATTCCCTGTTGTCATCATCAGTGTCGTCGAGATCCGTTAATGCGACTGAGATTAGCATCATCTAGATCCATCGAAGCAGCTGAGATAAGAGAAGATCACATCGTGAGGGGATTCAATGGAGACCAAGCAGCAGTGGTGGCGATCAAACAATCCTATGGAGATGCGACGCTGGTGGAGCTTCATTGGCCATGGAGGAGGAGAGAGAGTAACAAGCACAGAAGAGAGAGAGCAGATAGAGAAACGAAAGAGAGAGAAAAAAAAAGGAAAAATAAAAACAAATCTGAGTTATTTTAAGGTATTTCAGGGGGGTTTTTAATTAGTGGAATATATATAGGTATAGTTCCGTATTATTTTTAAAATATGTAAAAATATATTTGTTTTAAAAAATAAAATTTTTTCAAGAATTATGTTAAGAGTGTTTTTAAAATTTTTGTCTCAAAAAGCATGCGAAAACATTTTCAAAAATTTGATAACAAAAACAAATAGGACAATATTTTTCAGGACATGCGGCCCCGTTTGTTTTTATTCTCATAATTTTTAAAATTTTTTTTCCACATTTTTTAAGATAAAAATTTTAAAAGCACTCTCAATACAATTTCTAAAACAATTCTCATTTTTCAAAACAAAAACATTTTCACCTATTTTAAATAATACTAAAAGGCCTCTTTATTTTCTTCAAAAACATCTTATAAAAGACACCTGATATTATTTATCGTTGAATTAATAAAATATGCAATTTAGTGTAATTTCTCTTTTTTTTTATTTGAAAAGATGCAAATGAGTGTTTTTTTTTTTTTTTTTTGGAAGTCATGCAAAAAGAGGGTTTTAGTTTAGCATTAAGCAATAATATGAAAATCACACTAAAAAATGCAAAGTTTTTTTTTCTTTTTAATATTTTGGTGAAGGATAACATTAAAGTTCTTTGTAAATTATTTATATATAATTTGAATTGAAATTACAAACAAATGAAAACTTTGGCCCTATTTGTTTTTGTTTTTAAAATTTTTAAAAATACTTTCACATGCTTTTGGAGGTAAAAATTTTAAAAATACTCTTAGTATAATTTTAAAAATTTCTCATTTTTTAAAATAAAAATATTTTTACATATTTTAAAAACAATATCAAACAGCCCATTTATTTCCTTCTTATGAAAAATATAAAAATGTTGTTTTAAAATAAATTCAAAATAATCAAAATTTAAATCAAATAAAACTTTGCAATAGCTAAAAAACTGTAAAATTAAATATTTAAATTTTTAGTAAATCTCACACGTGCGGGCAACCTTAAAAAAACATTTTTAGCTGTAAAATAAATAAATCGTTAATAAGTGTTAATTTGCCCTCCAAAAAACAAAAAAAAGAAGAGAAAATTTATAGCCGTTTGAGTTGCTTGCCCATGAAGAACGCTCGCCTCTCTCTCTCTCTCTTTCTTTCTCTCATCAGCCATTTTCGCTGCTCTCTCTGTCTTAAATTCCTGAGATACAAAAATCATTAACATGCGTTGATTTACCCCGAGAAATAAAAAAAAGTGAGAAAAAATAGCCGTTTGAGTTTCTTGCCCATCAAGAACACTCCCCCAGCCCCATCTTCTCTCTCTAAAATCATCCATTTTTCGCTGTGCTCCCAAATTGGTTACATCATCCATATATTACCGTTATACTATTATAGATTATGGAAGTCGAGAAGAAGAGGAGAATCTTGGTTTTAGGGCTTGGGTTAGGGTTTTCCTGACCCGAAAACCAAGAAGAAAGCAAAAGCCTCCCATGTCTCGAAGTCGGATTTTCTCGATCAATTAACTCCAGAGACTCAGATGCCGCCAAGTAAATTCCGGTCAAGATAACAAATTTTGCTTCTTCCTCGTTCTTAGGGTTTCGCTCAAATTTTTCACTTTTAGTTTAATTCCTTGGTTTGTACTTAATTTCATTTGAATTTTGAACTGACAGGGTCGTTTATAAACACATTCTGAGAATATATTTTGTGTAATTTCAAATGTAGAACAAGGGAGCAGTTGGGTGTTGTTAGATTTATCCAACGGATAAGGTGCGGTGTTTTTGGATTTTCTGTTTGTGTTCAATCGTCCAAGCACAGCCCAATCTGTGCTAGAGAGAGTTGATAACTTTATAAATGGTTTGGAAGAATTATTGGTATTTGGTAAGTAACAGAGTTTGTTCCAACTCCTGATTAGTCTAATTTGTGGAGTAATTTCCCCCTTATCTATTTTATTTTATTTTTTCATGCTGCAGTTGCTGATTATGTTTTTTCTTTTTTATAACGACAGAGTATGTATGTTTTCAGGAATGGAAGAATAAATGGACAAAGAAAAAAGGATAAAAATGAAAAATTCGAAAAAAGTGAACAATGAGAACAATAGGGGAAAAGGAAGTATATAAGTCATTCTTAATTTTTGGTTAGTTTATTTCTAATTAAGTTTGTTAGTCGTTTTTTCTCTCTATTATCTGGAGACCATGTCATCTGAGTTCATGTCTTAATCTTGTAGGTAAAAAGAGCATTACATATATCTGTGCTTTAGGGATTCAAGGATACTTGAGCTTACATTTGAAATAAGACAGTTAAATTACCATAAAATTTATCTGGTCTACTGATTGCGTTCTTGCAGAGTTGGTGTTTGGGCAGTCTGTAGTTTCCGTATTTGCATAGGCCTCTTTTTTTGAGTGTATTATTGTAATAGTCATGTTATCTTGCATGCATAAAACACGTATTCCTTTGTACAGTCAGTTGTTTCTGTGCACTCAATTACTTGTGTGAAAAATAGTTTCTGGAATCGCTTAACTGAAAGTGTATATTCTAAAGTTAACAGGGGAATTGCTCTGCAATTTATTGCTGCTCCAAGATACACATTTGAATAGCTATCCAGTTTACCACTCATTTTTAAGTCCTGCTGTAGAACCTTATCTGGTATGTATATCTTTCTCAAAATTTGGTCTGGAAAGTTTTAAAATTTAATTTCATTTTTAATTACTTCTTTCTGTGCACTCAATTACTTGTGTGAAAAGTAGTTTCTGGAATCACTTTACTGAAAGTGTATATTCTAAAGTTAACAGGGGAATTGCTCTGCAATTTATTGCTGCTCCAAGATACACATTTGAATAGCTTTCCAGTTTACCACTCATTTTTAAGTCCTGCTGTAGAACCTTATCTGGTATGTATATCTTTCTCAAAATTTGGTCTGGAAAGTTTTAAATTTTAATTTCATTTTTAACTACTTCTTTCTGGAACTTGTCTCAGGTTTGCAGTCTTGTGATCCTTGTCCTTGTAGTTGAACAACGATTCTTATTCTCTGTTTCAATTCTGAAAATTGTATATCTTTCCAGTTTACCACTCATTTTTAAGTCCTGCTGTAGAACCTTATCTGGTATGTATATCTTTCTCAAAATTTGGTCTGGAAAGTTTTAAAATTTAATTTCATTTTTAACTACTTCTTTCTGGAACTTGTCTCAGGTTTGCAGTCTTGTGATCCTTGTCCTTGTAGTTGAACAACGATTCTTATTCTCTGTTTCAATTCTGAAAATTGTATTTTTTTTTTAAATTTATTTTTGCTCAAAATCCTTCAGCATTGAAGATATGGTGTTTATTGCATTTTCTGACTCCTTTTTTTTGAGTTACTGTCCCTATGTTTTTTCCCCTCTCATTGTGCATGTCTAATTTTTTCTCTAACTTTAACAATATCTTTTATTTCAGGACGCCCAATCTCTTATTTTCTACAGGATGCTTGACAGGTAAGCAAAAAGGAAAGGGAAGAAGAAGAAGAATACAAAGAATAAAGGGAAGAGAAAAAAAAAAAAAGAATGATAGAAAAATGAGAGTACAAAAATAGTGAAAAAAAGAAGGGAAAAAAAAGAAAAGATAAAAAAGCAACGACATCAAAAAGTCACAAAGACTCGAAACTCTGAGGAAGTTCTGTTTGGAAAGGTACGATTAGCGAAACATTTACTTATACGGGATTAATTCAAATTCATAGCTGAGTCTTACCCACGTGCTTTCAGCTTGTTCTTGCTTGCTAGATTTCTTTAAATTTTCACTATAGTTATTGCAGGTTGTACTCGTGCCTCTTTTATTGATATTTTTATAGTTCTTATGCATCTCATTTTGCTTTGATATGTAAACATTCTTGCAGGGATTGGCTGGGCAGTAAACTGGTGCTACTCTTATGTTGTGACTTTGTACTCGAATGCAGTTGCTACAACCTTTACATGTGGAAGCATTTGCAAGTATGTGCTTCGAAATAGTAGGTACATCTGAGCTTTATAGCCGGTGCTTTTTTACATTGCAACATTTTTTCCCCTCTCTTTCTTATTGTTCGCTTGTGTCACCTATTTTTCTGACGTGGCTAGGTTTTCTATTGGAAAAATATGCTGGTTTAACAAGGGAAAAGAGGACCTAGCACAAATGGGAATCTAAACTTGTGAAAATACGATTGTGGTTACGGTAAGCATTTTAACAAATGAATTGTCTTTATAGTTTTGTATTGTGACTTGTGTTATATGCTTCAAGAGAAAACTGATGACATTACTTTTATTGTACCCATCAAAATTTTTCAGGGTTTGATATTTTGTATAATTTCATGGTGTTTCCTTTATATGTTGATGGAACTTTTTGGCTAAACTGAAAGATAGTTGTTGCTCGTTGGCAGAGTCTTATCCAGCTTTTAGGTTTATATTGCACTGTTGTTTTTGTTCATTGTTTTGCTTTTTTTTTTTTTTAATTATTATCATTTTTTATTTGAATGGTGGGTGCGTCAATCTTTTCATGGACTAACGTTAAGAATTTGGAAATCTAATTTATTATCTCTTTGTAGCTTTTGTAGTAGGAAGTTTCTGTAAAGTTAGCTTTCATACTTGATGGATCAAATGGTAATTCTTATTTCTGTATTTTTTCATAGATCAGTTTTTTCTCGCATTTTTTTATTTGTTTATTTGTGTATTTTTTATTTTTTCATAGATCAATTTTTTCTTGCATTTTTTATTTATTCATTTTTTTGGCTAACTGTTAGGGCCTTACTTTTTCAGAATCAACTCCTCAAATAAATAGAGAGAAAGACACAAGAGATATAAGGGGGCAAAAAAAAAAGATCTATGAAAAAGAAAGAGGAGAATGAGAAGATAGTAAAGGGAGAGAGAAAAAAAAAATCATACGTGAAAAGAAAAGAGATGAGGGAAGCATGGAAGGAGGGGTGAAAAATGAAGCAAAAAATGAGGATAAAAAAGAAAAAGAATGAAAGACCAAAGCAAGAAACGAAAAAGAAGAGGGAGAGAACGGGGAGAGAATGAGAGAGCATAAGGAAAAAAAAAAGGAGATAAGGGAAAAAGGAAAAATGAATGTGAATTCACCTTTATAGTCTTGGTAAGTTTTGTTCAAATCAAATTTGTTGTAGTGATTTCTTTCTGGAAATTTTAGTTACCTAACTTCATATCTTTATGTTGTCGGTAATAATACCTCATGTTGTTTTAGAATTGACAAGCAATACTACCATAGTATTTAACTGGTCTGCTGGCGGTGTTCTTGCAGAGCTAGTGTTTGGGCAGGTACGTAGTTTCCTTATTCACGCAGGCCTCTTCTCTTGAGTGTATCATTCTAATAATCATATTATCTTTCACACATAAAACACACTTCTTCGTAACTTAGAGGGAACTCCTTTTGTGCTTAATTCCTTGTATGAAAAGTAGTTTCTAGAGCCATTTGATTGAAAGTGTACATTTTGAAATTAACGGGGGAAACCACTTTGTGATTTATTGCTGCTCCAAGATACACAGTCAAATAGCTTTCAGTGTACCACTCATCTTTGAGTCTTGCTACAGAACCTTATTTGGTATGTATATGTTTTTTGAGATTTAGTTTGGAAAGTTTTGAAATTCAATTTTGGTTTTAACCACTACTTTCTAAAATTTGCCTTAGGTTTGCACTCTTAAGATCTTTGTCTTTATAGTTGCATCAATGCCTCTTAATCTCTGTTTCAATATTGAAAATTAATATTATTAAATTTTTTTTATCGAAATCCTTTGGCATTGGAAGTCTGGTGTTGTTATTGCTTTTTTTAGCTCTTATTTTTTAGTTTTGGTCCCTTCTTGTCTGCATGTCGTAATAATTCTCTAACTTTTATAGTATTTTTTATTTCAGGAATGCCCAATCTCTTATTTTCTATCGATTTTCCAATAAGGAGGCGATTGAGCCAAAGAAAAAAAGAAAAAACAAAAGGAGAGAGAGGAAAAAAAGAAAAGACAAAAGTAAAAAAGAAAAAAAAAAAAAACAGAGAATGAAGGGAGAAGAAGAAAAAAAAACGATAAAAAAAAAATGAGAGAAAAGCAAGAAGAAAAAAAAAGAGAACAGAAAAAGCAATGACATTAAAAAGTCACCAAGACTCGAAAGTCTATGGAAGTTCCCACTGGAAAGGTATGATTTGCAAAACATTTAAAGAGTGTTTGGCAGCTTGGTGTCCGGACCACTTTTTCTGTTATAAACGGTGTAAAGCTTTCACATGTTACAATAACAAAAAAATAAAATAATAATAATAATTGCTACAGTGTAAATCCTTCACATGCTACAGTAAAAACAGTTCTAACCACTCTGTCAAACACCCTATTACTTATCTGGGATGAATTCATACTCATAGCTGACCCACATGCTTCCTTGTTCTTGCTCACTAGATTCCTATGGTTTTTCACTGTAGTTATTGTATGTTGTTTAGCTTCTTTGTTATTGATTTTTTTCAGTTCTTATGCTTCTCATTTTGCTTTGATCTGTAAAAATTCTTGCAGGGATTGGCTGGGCAGTAAACTGATGCTAGTCTTATTTTGTGACTTCTCCTATACTCGAATGGAGTTGCCGCAACCTTTACTTGTGGAAGCATTTGCAAATATGCAATTCAAAATTACAAGGTACATCTGAGCTTCATAGCCGCTGCTTTTTTGCATTTCAATATTTTTTCCCCTCTTTCTTATTGTTTGCTTATGACAGCTATTTTGACTTTGTATTATATTATCAAAGAGAATGCTGATTACATTATCTTTTTAATGTACTGATCAAATTTTTTCAGGGGTTGATTTTTTTTTTTTTTGGTGATTTCATATTTCTAGTGTTTCCTTCATGAATGCGGGGACTTCTCAGCTAAACTGAAAGATAGTTGTTGCTTGTTGACAGAATCTTATCCAGGTTTGTTGTTTATATTGCACTGTTTTTTGTTCTTTGTTTTGCTTCTTTTCTTTTTTTTTTTTGGGAGTTTGAATAGTGAATGCATTATAATCTTTTTCAAGGACTACTTTGAAAATTTGGAAAGATAATGTATTATTTCTAGGAAACTTTTGTAGCGGGAAAATTCTTTCAAGTTAGCTTTCATACTTGACGGATCAACTGGAAGGTCTTCTAAGTGTATTTTTCAAGGGTCAGTTTTTTCTTGCCATTTATGATTATTTGTTGTTTTCCTTTTGCTAACCGTTAAGGGTGTACATTTTCAGCAGCAACTCCACAAGTAATTAGAGAGAGTGGCTAAAAAAAATGAAAAAGAAAAAAAAAAGAATGAAAAAATAATATAGGGAGAAAAACAAATAATAAGTGGAAAAAAGAGATGATGTGAGCATGGAAAGAGAGATGAAAAAATAATGCAAAAAATGAGGATGAAAAAAGGGGAAAAAAAGGAACGAAAGACCGAAGAAAGAAGAGAAAAAGAAAAGAAAGTGAAAAGGGGGAGAATGAGGGATCGCAAGAAAAAAAATACAAAGAGGGGTGAGAAATGGAAGGGTGGATATGACTTTTCCTTTTTAGTTTTGGTATGATTTGTTCAAATTAAGTTTGTTATGGTCATTTCTTTCTATTATATGGAAACCATGGTTACCTAACTTCATATCACTCTGTTGTATTTAATCTATCTATGCTTGCATTTAGAATAAAGAAGTAATATTGCCATATAGTGTTCATCTATTCTGCTGGCTGTGTTCTTGAAGAGCTAGTGTTTGGGCAGGTATGTACTTTCCTTATTCTACATTCGTGTATGCCTCTTCTTCTAATGTATCATCGTAACAATCATATTATGTTTCACACAGAAAACACATACTCCCTTGTACCTTAGACAGAACCCCTTCTGTGCACTTCGTTCCTGGTATGAAAAGTAGATTCTAGAACCATTTGATTGAAAGTGTACATTCTGAAATTAACAGGGGCAACCGCTTTGTGATATATTGCTGCTCGAAGATACAATGTCGAATAGCTTTCCAGTTTACCACTCATTTTGGAGTCCTGATGCTGAATCTTATTTGGTATGCATATGTCTTTTAAGATTTAGTTTGGTAAGTTTTGAAATTCAATTTCTGTTTTAACTACTACTTCTTTCTAAAACTTTACTACAACTTCTTTCTAAACCTGGTCTTGGTATGCAACTTTTATGATCTTTGTCTTTGTAGCTGCACAATGTCTCTTAATCTTTGTTTGTACTGAAAATTAAGTTTTTTCCTTATATATATATATATATATTTTTTTTTTTTCATTTTTTTAATGATATCCGTCAGCATTGGAGATCTGGTGTTAATAATTGCATGCATTCGCTGTTACTTATTAAGTTATTGTCACTGTGTTTTTTCTCTCTCTCTCTGCATGCCTTATTTTTAATTATCTATCTTTAATGGTATTTTTTTTTTCAGGAATGCCCAATCTCTTATTTTCTATCTATTTGCCAATAGGGAGCCCAACAATTAAGCCAAAAAAAAAAGGACAGAGAGGAAAAAAAAAGAAAAAAAGAAAAATAAGAATACAAAGAATAAAGGGAGGGAAAAAAGAATTATAAAAATAAAAGAGTGCAAAATTGAGGGGAAAAAAAGAAAAGAGAAAAAGCAATGACATCAAAAAGTCACCAAGACTTGAAACTCTACGGAAGTTCCCATTGGAAACGTATGATATGCGAAATATTTACTTATCCAGGGTGAAATAATCATAGCTGACTGACATGCTTCCTTGTTCTTGCTCACTAGATTCCCTTGATTTTTCACTATAGTAATTGCATGATGTACTTGCTTCTTTGTTATTGATATTTTTATAGTGCTTATGCGTTTCATTTTACTTTGATCTGCAAACATTCTTGTAGGAATTGGCTTGGCAGTAAGCTGGTGCTCCTGTTTTGTTGTGACATCTCCTATACCTGAATGGAGTTGCTGCAAATTTTACTTGTGGAAGCATTTGCAAATATGTTTTTCAAGATTAAAGGTATATTTGAGCTTCATAGCTGCTGCTTTTTTACTTTGTAACTCTTTATCCCTCTCTTTCTTATTGGTCGCTTATTACAGTTATTTTTCTGACATGGCTGGATGGGTTTTCTAGCTGCTGCTTTTTTACATTGTAAAGTTTTATCCCTCTCTTTCTTATTGTTCGCTTATTACAGTTATTTTTCTGACACGGCTGGATAGGTTTTCTTATATTGTTGGCGGCACCAGACTCTATAAGAAAAATATGCTGGTTGAACTAGGTAAAAAGGACTAAGCACATATTGTCTTGGGAATTTAAACTTATGAAAATACAATTCTGATTAAGGCAAGCTTTTATATAAAGCGAATTTTCTTTATGGTTATGAGTTTTGTCTTGAGTTATGCTCCAAGAGAAAACCGATCTATCTATCAGTGTACCCATCAAATTTTTTCAGGGATAGATTTTTTTTTTTTAATTTTTAATTTTTTATGTAATTTCATATTTCTAGCGTTCCCTTCATGTGTTGCTGGAGCTTTTCAGCTAAACCGAAAGATAATTGTTGCCCTTCGGCAGAGTCTTGTCCAGGTTTGTTTGTTTATATCGCATTGTTGTATTTGTTCTTTGTTTTGCTATTTTTTTTTAGTTTGAAAGTGAATGCGTTCTAATCTTTTTTAACGGCTAACGTCGATAATTTGGAAATCTAATTTATTATCTCTTTGTAACTTTTGTACCAGGAAATTTTTAAAGTTAGCTTTCATACTTGATGGATCAAATGGTAGGTCTTATTTATGTATTTTTTCATCGTTCAGTTTTTTCTTGCAATGTTTATGATTATTTGTCGCTTTTCTTTCACTAGCTGTCAGAGTATGTACGTTTTCAGGATTAACTCTTTAACCAACACAGAGAGAGGGACATGAGACATAAGGGGGCAAAAAAAAAAAAAAAAAAGAAATATGGATGGCTCAAAAGCTTCAGGTCTTATTTGTGTATTTTTTTCATGGTTCAGTTTTTTCTGGCCATGTTTATGATTATTTGTTGTTGGGTTTTTTTTTTTTTTTTTGGCTAACTGTTAGAGTATGTACGTTTTCAGGATCAACTCTACAAATAAATAGATAGAGAGGGACAAGAGATATAAGGGGCAAAAAACAAAAAAAAAAGAAATATGGAAAAGAAAAAAAGGAGGTTGAAAAAAAATAATAAAGGGATAAATAAAAAAATCATGAGTTAAAAAAGAGAGAGAGAGACGAGGGGAGCACGGAGAGAGATGAAAAATAAAGCAAAAAATAAGCCAAAAAAAAAGAACAAAAGACCAAAGGAAGAAAAGAAAAAAAAAGAGAGAGAGAGAGAGAGAAGGGAGAGAACGAGGGAGCATAAGAAAAAAAACAAAATAAGGCGAAGTAGGAAAAAGGAAGAATGAATATGACTTCACCTTTTTAGTTTTGGTAGGTTTTGTTCAAATTATGTTTGTTGTGGGAATTTCTTTCTATTATGTGGAAACCATGTTTACCTGACTTCATCACATTATTATGTTGTAGGAAGAATGAATAGAGCACTTGAGCTTGCATTTAGAATAAACGGGCAGTACTGCCATATAGTATTGCGGCAGTGTCTTGCAGAGCAAGTACGTAGGCAGTAGTTACTTCTTTTCCTTATTGGCGTAGGCTTCTTTTGAGCATCTAATCGTATTATCTTCCACGCATAAAACACGTACACTTTTATGCCTTAAATGGGAACTGCTATGGCGCCCTCAATTATTTGTATGAATATTTGTACCTTAGGGGGAACTGTTCTGTGATGATTACGGCTCCAAGTTACACGATTAAGTAGCTTTCCAGTTTACCACTCATTTTAGAGCCCTGCTATATATGTTTAAAGATTTGGTTTGGAAAGTTTCAAGGTTCAATTTTAGCTTTAACGGCTACTTATTTCTAAAACTTGTCGTATTCTCTGTAGTCGCACATGTCTCATCTCTCTTTCAATTCTGAAATTGTTTTTTATTCTGTTTCATTTTTCTCAAAATCCTTAAAAATCGAAAGAACTCTTATTCACTGGGTTATTGTCCCTCTAATTTTTTTCTTTTTTCATTGTCCATCATGCTTGTTTTAGATTTCCTCTCTAACTTCTACTTTATCTTTTATATCAGGAACGCCCTCTCCTATTTTCTACCCCTTTTCCAATTGGGAGCCGAACAATTAAGCAAGAAAAAGAAAAGAGAGAGAGAGGAAAAGGAAAAGGAAAAAAAAATGGGAGCTCAGCAATAAAGAAATAAAAAAGAGAGGGGGAAAAAAAGAAACGACCGAATAAAAAATAAGAAAAAAATACGGGGCAAAAAAAAAAAAAAAAAAGAAAGAAAAGTGAAAAAGCAAGGACATGAAGAAGGCCCCAAGACTCAGGACTTTCCATCGGAAAGGTATGATATGCAAATCGTTCATTTGAAGATAAATTCAATATTCATAGCCGACCCTAATGCCTCCTTGTTATTACCTTGTTAGTCATATTATTTTTTTGTGAGATAAATTAAATAATTTTCACTCAATATTTTGCCTATTTTTTTTAAATTGTTTTTATGTTTTAGCTGTGATTATTAGTATAATTGTGTTACAAAATTGTATTAGTACTACAATATTATCACGTTAGAAGCTTGATAAAAACATCTAACGGTTTATAATTGCTTTTCTTCTTCCTCTTCTTCTTCTTCTTCTTTTTCTTTTCTTATCAGAGAATCGGACACGGACCCATGAGGCAGCATCCTTCCTTGTCTTTGCCATCAATCGCTTTGAGGCTGAGGTTTCCAGCTTGTCTGTTGACAAGTTACGACAAAAGGTCCAACACCAGGCTGGCAAGGAGACTCTTTAGATTCACTTTTACCTTTTATGTTTTGTTTTTATTACTTGAACCTTGATATGTTTCTTTATTTATTCTGCTTTTGCTCTATTTCAGATGGTTGAATTTTGCTTGCTTTTTTTCGTTTCCTTCCATATTTTCAGGAAGCATTTGCTGTTGTTATCTTGTCTTCGAAGCGGGTCTTAGATCTTTGTCCCGTTGTCCAGCTCACGGGTAAGTAAGTGCTAGCATACTTTAAATAATATAATATGATTTCCTTTGGTTTGTGTCGTTTGTTCAACAAACTTGAAATCATTAGATCAAAGTTTGTGTGAAAGCTATCTCAAATTAATTTGGTCTCCACCACTAAGTTCTTTAGTTTGTTTATGTATATATTTATGTAGGTGGCATGGTTCTTCATAAGGGAAAAATAACTTAAATAAAAACCAGGGAAGAAAAGACCCTTGTAGCTATTTTACCAGCTTATTTGAATGCATCAAGTGGAAAAGCAGTTCATGTAGTCTTTGTCAATGACTATCTCGCCAACAAGATATTGTGAGTCGGTTGGTAAAGTACCTCACTTTTGTTGGACTGAAGGTTGGCCTAATCTAAAATATGCCTCATTCTAATGCATATCTTGATCATTTATCTGTAAAGAAAATTTCATCCTCCTGTTTATTTCTTCATGTCGTGAGTGATAGATTCCCTTTTTTTTTTTTCGTTTGTTTTCAGAGGCCAATGAACAAAGAATAGAAAATTTTCGTGCTAAATTACAGTCACCAATAGTGAGCTCGGTTTTGATAGCTTGAGAGACAATCTTGCCACAGAACGTAAGTCTTGCTTTATCTACTGGATTCTATAGAATGTCATTTTTTTGTGGCCAGTTTTAATCATTAAAGATGTGAAGCTGGTTCAATGTTGTCATCCTTGCTGAAGGTTATCTTCTGGCATATGCAGAGTGTGGAGGAGCTTGTGTTGAGGGATTTTAATTTGCTTTTTAGACCCCTCTCATTATGTCTGAACCTGCAGAAAAACCGGTTGATCATTACTATTAAGCAGCGAGAGTTGCTGCGGCCTTTGAGTGAGATATACATTACACTGTAAGGATTATTGTTATGTTGTTAGCAGCATTTTTTTTAACAGTGTTTTGTGGATGCAAGTGATATTTTAAAGAGTTATCTCATCTCTTGTTGTTGCAGGTTAATGAAAAGCAGAAAACAGATCTACTCATAGAACAAGGTTATGAAGATGCTGAGCAGGGGAAAAAAAGGAATAAAAGAATAAATCAAGAAAGAAAAAAGGAAAATAAAAAGAGCAAAAAAAAAAGAGAGATTAGGGTAAGTGAGAGGAGGGGTTGAAAAAAAAAAGAACAAAAATATAAAAAATAAAAAGGGGAGGGGAAAAAAGGAATAAAAGAATACATCGGGAAGGAATAAAAGGAAAAAAAAAAAAGGGAAAAAAAGAGACGTGGATAAGTGAGAGGAGAGGTTGAAAAAAAAAGAATGAAAATATAATAAAAAATAACAAAAGGAGATGGAGAGAGAGATAAAAAGAGGGTAAGAAAAGAACGAATATGACCTCCCTTTTCAATTTTGGTAAGCTTTGTTCTCATCAAGTAATTGTGGTGATTATGTTCAAGTATTTCTGATGATTTCTTCTATTATGTGGAAACCATGGTTATCTAACTCAAACTTCACGTATAGCTAAAAGGAGTACTAAATCTATCTGCTCCAGACAACAAATGGATCATACTACTTTATAGTATCCATATGGTCAGTGGCTGTGCTTTGCAGAGCTAGTGCTTGGGCAGGCATGCAGTTTCTTCGTTTGGTTAGGCCTCTCCCCTTGAGTGTATATCACATTGTAATAATTCTTCCATCTTTCAAAGATAAAACACGACCTTTTTTTTGGTATACTTAAATTGCTTATGTGCACTCAATTTCTTGCATTTGAAGTGGTTTTCAAGAACCACTTGATTGTAATTTGTTTGTTTTGAAATTAACAGGGGGAAGTGCACTTCCTTTTGTTGCTGCTTCAAACTCACTGTTGAATTCCTTGCCGGTTTACCACTTATTTCGGAAACCAAACCTCATTTGGTATGCATATGTTGCCGAGGATTTAGTTTGAAAAATTCTGAGATTCAATTTCAGTCTTAGTTGCTCTGTGTTTAATACTTGTATCTTATTCTTAAAGTTTTATGATCTTAGCCTTTCAAGTTACAGCTATCTTTTGAAGTTTTACGATCTTAGACTTTGTAGTTATACATTGTCTCCCTGTCTATCTTTTTTATTTTTATTTTTTATTTTTTTTAGATCTCTCCATCTTTTGAATCCCGAAAAATTGTGTTTATTTATTTGTGTTCAAAATTCTTCAAAAATAGTAGGTATGCTATTATTATTATTGCATTTCTTTTCTTTTCTTTTCTTTTTTCCCCTTAGGGGATTATTATTGTGTTTCTCATTCTTATTTGTGGGAGTTATTGTTCCTTTATATTTTTTCTTATCATTGTGCGTTTTTTACTTCAAATTCTTTCTGTAACTCATAGAATCTTTTATTTCAGGAATGCTCAATCTCTTATTTTCTATCCACTTTTCCAATAGCCCAACAAGAGTACAGAGAAGAAAGGTAGGAAAAAAAAATGAAAATGAAAAAGGAAAGGAAGGAAGGTCTAGAAAAGAAAAGAAAGTGGAGACAGTGAGAAAATAAGAGAAAAATTGAAAAAAAAAAAAAAGAAAAAAAAAAGACAGAGTGAACAAGGAAAAGGGAAAAAAATAACTTTTACATTGAGCAACTAAGTAATACTAGTTAAAATCACTTCTTGGTGTCACGGACAATAAAGTTCCCATTGGAAAAGTATGGATATGTGAAACGTGTACCGGATAATATGGATGAATTCTTTACCTTTTTTTGTGAAAAAAAAATGGATAGTGGATTTGATATTTGGACCTGACTCACCTGCTTTCTTACTTTTTTTTTTTTACCAGTTTCCCATGATTTATTGCTGTGGACATTGCACGCTATACCAGAATTCAGAGAGGGATTTAAAGGAGGTTGAAGGGTATCCCTAACCAAGGTGTGTATGCTCTTCTCAGTCGGTGGTGGTGTGAAGGTTCTAATCAGGTTTACGCATTTGAGGGTAGGAAACTCAAATTTATGCATAGGTAGCGGAAGTTTAGTCTTAGGTTGGTGTCCTAGAAGTACCATTTTGTGGCTATGGCTTCGAAACTTGTGTTAAAGCGTTAATAGGATATTTAACTATTGTATCTGGTGTTTCTCTTTCTTGAGAACATAATTTCTAGTTCTTTCTTATGAACTTTCCATAGCAGTTTTAATTTATCTCGTTTTGCTTTAATCTGCAGGGGAATCATCTTGGCAGTAATTTGGTGCTACTGTTTCATAATTTGATGCTGAAGCATCTTTATCATTGTGGCCATGCTCTGAGGTTTGTTGCCTACAAAGACGTCTACGAGTGCTCTGAGGTTTTGTTGCGTACTTGAATGGTGTTGGTGCAATGTTCCCTTATACAAGCATTTGTGATTTTAATTTAATTGGTATGTTTGACTACCTCTTTACGTTGCAATTTTTTTTTATCCTTTTTCTTATTGTTTACTCTTGGAGTTTTAAGTATGAAAACTAGTTTTTTTGACATGGCTATATATGTTTTCTTGTGCTCTTGGATACAATATCAAAAAAAGAGGATCAACTGCTTGGTGTGGTGTAACCACGGAAAAGAGGATTCAATACCTAATTGTCTTCTGAATTTGGACTTGTGAAAATAGGAGCATGGCTAAGGTAAGGTTTATTGTAGCAATATTGAATAAAAAATAAATAAATTTAAATACAATATTATTTCTTAACATGGGTCTTTGGAAATAAACAGAGAATAAAAATAAACTACATATACAAACCATAGTTTTAGTGTAGCACCAAATATTAAAATACAGTCATAATCATCATCATAGTATAATTTTCCCAAATAACTTAACATAGCCACTACAAAAGTAATACGAATCTTACATGGTCTAAACCAGTTACAAATAAACAAAGTTCTTCCAACATGTAATCTACAGTGTAGATGTTTATTCATCGTCAGACGGGTTACACTGAATTCCACCTGAGAGATGTAAAGATAATATGGATGAGCATCGACATGCCTAGTAGGGAAAACTATTACTCACCTTAAGGTTTTATTCATTACCACATTAAATCTGCATGGTTAGTTTTTATCATTATCCAGATTATGAGATTTATTATGA
The DNA here is from genome assembly GCA_946598075.1 of Artocarpus hirsutus. NCBI lineage: Eukaryota > Viridiplantae > Streptophyta > Magnoliopsida > Rosales > Moraceae > Artocarpus > Artocarpus hirsutus. The sequence continues at coordinate 65,201 of CAMOHE010049072.1, forward strand.
TCATATTCATGGATACCATAATTAATGATTACCAAGTTTTATACATATACATAAATACAAATTTTACAATTTCTCATTATTTCTAGGTGTCCACATTCAGTAGAGTGTCACACTCATTGAAATCAAAATAGGTGTGCTTGACCACCCTCCAAACATTCCAAAGGTGTTCCAGTGGCCTCACAAAGTCGATTCTTGTACAGTGCATTTTGAGACTTTCAACCCAATGGAGCGTCATCACCTTCCGCAATTTATTTTTTAGGGTATTCGTGCCTAAGAACGTAACCGCCGCCCTCCGTCTCACTATTTTTCTATATTCAATCGTTATTTAGAGTCAGTTTTTCTAACCATGCTTCTCAATTTACAATATGTGTTAAATCATTATGTTCCTCGCTGTATAATACAGGATGAGTTCCACATTATCATGTTATAGATATAATTATATACATTCCAAATATCATATACATATCTTACAACATAAAACAACCAAATTTTAACTTATCAAAACCTCACAAAAAATAAGTAATAGAATCCCTACCTCTTTACAAATGTCCATTGACAATTTTCAGTTGACACAATTCACCACGTAAGCTTCAAGTATGCCGTTATCCTAAAACGTATAAAATAACCATACTTTAACTTAAATCCTAATTTTTAATTATGTAAATTTATCATTTATTTTTATTAGTATGCCATAATCATTAACGTAGTAAAATTGTGAATGACAATTTTTCCAACTTAATTTTTGATAAATTATAACATAGCAATAAAATAAAAACATACGAATTTTATTTTGGTATGAAATATGTGAAAATAAATTTTTAAAATAAATAATACGATTTTAAAATATTTATAATTAAAATAATTAAAAATTTTGATATTTATAAAATTATTTGAAATTACAACCTATATAGAAAACTATTTATTATTTCCAAACCATAAACTACTAAGAAACTATCTTTGTCTTAGTGGTTTGACTGCCATTTATTATGGAAAAACAACATGTCGTTTTAAGGAAAAACATAGTTTTGTGAAAGTGACATGTCGCCTGGGACTTTTTCATAGAGAGCCCTTAATTTGAATTCTAAGTTTTTTACTCAATTTCTTAGTTTCGTAACAACTTTTTAACCATAAAAACTATATATAAACAATACATAATCATCTCTTAACATCAAAAACATATTTCTCAAATTTCTTCGGGAAAGAAGAGAAAGCAAAGAGATGCAGGGGAAGAAAAGAAAAGAAAGAAGAGAAAAGAAGAGCAGACAGAGAAAGAGGGAGAGTGAGAAACATGAAAGAAAGAGAGGTTTATCCTAATTAAATAGAAAACAAAATGATTGAGGGAATTGATTGAGTGAATCACTGAAGATATGAGGGGGAATGACAAAGGAGTAGGTGGGGTTTTGGTGTTGAATGTCTCCTCTGGAGAGTTTTGGTTGCGAAATGCCAAAGTGGCATTTTCGCACTTAAGTAGAACAATAAAAGCAATTTAGTAATTTTAAATGTAACAAAATTTTAAATTGTCACGTTTTATACATTAATTTACAAAATCATTTCCGTTAAAATAACTAGTGTCACATTTATCATCAAATGAGGTCTCCTCTGTTTGGTACTTGGACTTGTGCTTTATATGTTGCAAACAACTTATATCCTTTCCTTTTGTCAGTAAATTGTTACACAGTTAGATTTTTCATGTAAATCTAAAGTTTCTGGTGTTGTAATATATTCTTGGAACTTTCCGGCTATGCTTGAAGACAGTTGCTGCTCGTCATTTGTTGCGACAAATCTATCCAGGTTTGTTTTATATTCCTTTTCTCTCATTTCTTCTTGAAGTTTGAAAAGTGAATGCATCTAAATCTTTTTCAGGGTATAAGATCGAGAATTTGGAATTCTTATTAATTAGGATTTTGCAACTTTATAGCAGGAGATTTCAGTTATATTACTTTTTATGTTTGATGAATCATATGATAGATCTTATTTGAAGAGTTCTTGCTCACTTATTTATCTATTTTTTCATGGTGCGGTTTTGTTATTTTTGTAATTATTTGTTAATTTTGTTTTTCTAACTGTTAGAGTGTGTATATTATTTTCAGGAATCATGCAACGAGAGAGAGAAAGAGAGGGAGGGGAGGGAGAGGGAGAGAGAATGAAATAATAAAGGGAGAAAGTAAAAACAAGACAAAAAAAAGAGATGAGAGGAACATGTAGAGAGAAGGGGGGGTGGGGATTGAAGATGCAGAAGGGAAGAAAATAAAGAAAGAATAAGGGAGGGACAGGGCGAGAGAATGAAATAATAAAGGGAGAAAGCAAAAACAAGAAGACAAAAAAAAAAGGAGAAGAGAGGAACATGAAGAGATAAGAGGAGGAGAGGGAAGAAAAGAAAGAAAGAATAAGGGAAAAAAAGAGGGGGGGGGGGGGGGGGTTGTGGGAAAGAGATGGGAGACATATTATGGAGCATAAAAAAAAGGAGAAAAATAAGGAGAAGTAGGTAAAAAGGAAAAAAAAAATGAATTTTTCAGTTTGGAAAGTTTTAATTAAGTTCTTTATGGTGATTTTTTCCAATTACGGAAAACCATGGTATTTAACTTCATACCTTTATATTGTACGTAAAAGAGAGTTATTAAATCACCATAAAGAATAGGGTATGGGAAGGGAGGTGAAGATGCAAAACGGAAGAAAAGAAAGAAAGAATAAGGGTAAAAAAAAAGGGAGAGGAGGGGGAATGGGAGACAGGTTAGGAGAAGTGGGTTAAAGGAAAATAAAAGTAAATGAATTTTTCACTTTGGTAAGGTCTAATTAAGTTCTTTATGGTGATTTTTTCCAATTATGGAAAACCATGGCATTTAACTTTATACCTTTATATTGTAGGTAAAAGAAAGTTAAACCACCATAAAGAAGAGAGTACGGGAAGGGAGGTGCAGATGCAAAAGGGAAGAAAGGAAAGAAAGAATAAGGGAAAAGAAATGGGGGAGAGAAATGGGAGACAGATTAGGGAGCATATATAAAAGGAGAAAAATGAGGAGAAATGGGTACGAGGAAGCATGAATATGAATTTTTCAGTTTGGTAAGTTATAATTAAGTTCTTTATGGTGATTTCTTCCAATTATGGAAATCCACGGTATTTAACTCCACACCTTTATATTGTAGGTAAAAGAGAGTTAAATCACCATAAAGAAGAGGGTAAAAGGAAGAATGGATATGAATTTTTCTCTAGGAGATAGATTAGGGAGCATAAAAAAAAGAGAGAAAAATGAGGAGAAGTGGGTAAAAGGAAGAATGGATATAAATTTTTCAGTTTGGTAAGTTCTAATTAAGTTCTTTATGGTGATTTCTTTCAATTATGGAAAACCATTGTATTTAACTTCATACCTTTATATTGTAGGTAAAAGAGAGTTAAATCACCATAAAGAAGAGGGTAAACGGAAGAATGGATATGAATTTTTGTCTGGTAAGTTTTGTTCTTGTTAAGTTCTTTTTGGTGATTTCTTTCAATTATGGAAAACCATTGTATTTAACTTCATACCTTTATATTGTAGGTAAAAGAGAGTCAAATCACCGTAAAGGAGAGGGTAAATAGAAGAATGGATATGAATTTTTGTCTGGTAAGTTTTGTTCTTATTAATTTTTTTACGGTGATTTCTTTCAATTTCTTTCATACCTTTATGTTGTAGGTAAAAAGAGAGTTAAATCACCATGAAAGAATGAATAGGAATATTTCAGTCTGGTAAGTTTTGTCCTAATTAGGTTCTTTTTGATGATTTCTTTCAATTATTAAAAACTATGGTATTTAGCTTTTTACCTTTATATTGTAGGTAAAAGATCTTTCTTTCTTTGATATTATGGCTGTGTTCCTGCCGAGCTAGTGCTTGGACCGGTATACGCAGTTTCCTCATTCGCCTAGACTGCTTCCCTTGCATATATATAAATATATATATATATATATATATGTTATCGTTTAAAATCATGTTATCTTCCACATAGAAAACACGTGCTTAATTGTAGACTGTAAATGCTACTGTGTGCACAATTACTTGCATTGAAAATACTTGTTACCGCTCCAACCTAAATAGTTGAATGCTTTTACAGTTTTTAGCATAATCACGATTGATCTCCCGCTGTGTTTTTTCTTTTCTTTTTTTTTTTTTGAATAATTTTTCTTTGGAACTCATGATTATTTTTCTTTGGAACTCATGTACTATGTTTTTGGCATTCTTTACATCATACTGTTGTAGTTTCCAATTAAAACTGGCTGCTAGAAACAACAATATCCTCATAGTGTTCATTTTTGCTACAGGTGCAAAAGTCACTTGATAATCAATTCCGCAAGTTTGAGTGTACCCCTAAGCAACTAGTCTTGCTTTGTAGCGCTCTAATGATCCATCAGCCTTAAACTTCAAGGAGAAAACCTACTTACACCCTATTACTTTCTTTCCTTTCGACAGATCGACTAGTTCCCATGTCTTTTTTTTTTCCCAATGCGTCCATTTCGACCCTCATAGCTTTTCTCCATTCTTCTTTGGATAATGCCTCAAATAAAGTGTTTGGGATAGATATTTCATCTAGACTCGTGGGTAAACTCTTATGAGTTGGTGAAAATTTTTTAAAGCATATGAAATGAGCTAAAGGGTGTAGTGGTCGTTTGGTGCACTCTCGAGTTCCTTTCCTCATAGCTGTAGGTATATCTAGATCTATTATTTGAGTTTCTAAAAGTTAGAGATCAGTAGGTAAGGTAGGTTCAGATACTGTTACCTCATTCTTGGGTCTCGGATTGGTGACTTAAACTTGCTTCGGACTTAGAGTTGCAGCTTGCTTCCTTGAATATACCTGTTCAAACCAAAGATGATAAAAAACTCTATTATCCCTTACTAAAGACTTGGGTGGACTGGGAGTAGACGGAACAAGAGATTCAAACTCAAATGGAACATTGGTCTTAGACTTAGATGATGCAATGGTCTCAGACTCAAATGGGACAGGAGGCTCAGAATGAGAATTTGTGTCGGGTGTTTAGGTGACGTGAAATATGATAATTCAAGAAGAAGAAAATCTTTACCCACCATGTTAGATGTCTCCCCTTGAAGATATGGTGTGGTAAAATATGGTTTCTCTTCCACGAATGTGACATCGGCTGAGATATATTGGGCTTGTTTGGTAGTATTTTTAAAATAGGTGAAAATGAGAATTTTTAAGGAATTATGCTGAAAGTGTTTTTGAAATTTTTGCCTCAAAAAGCATGCAAAAATATTTCCAAAATTTTCAAAACAATGCCAAAAAGGGCCATAGTTTTCTGGTGGGTGGATAAAGGCATTTGTAACCCTTTTGAGTGGAAAAGTATCCGATAAACACACATTTAATGGCTCTAGGGTGCAATTTTCCCCGGTTATGGTAACGAAGTACACCCAAATATCCGAGGAGTAAGATTCCTTGTAACACTAAGATTGGGATAGAACTTAGAAAGGACTTCCATTGGGCTTTTTGATTCTAAGACTCTAGAATGAATTTTGTATATAATGTGAGCAAATGTAAGCATTGTTTCCCCCCAATAATGTTTGTTACATTGTGATAGAACAAGGGTGCTCATGCACTATCTAAGAAATAGTGATTTTTTCACTCAACTGCCCCATTTTGTTGTGGGTAGTGACACGGGACGACTCATGAATAATTCCTTCCTTTTGAAGGTAAGGAGATAAAGCTTTATTGAAATAGTCTCGAGCATTATTAGTCCTATTTCGAGTATTATTAGTCCTAACTCTTTTTTTTTTAAGTTTTGTAGCAAACTGATTTTGGATCGTTGTATGGAATTGGGAAAAAACATAACTCCCATCGTTTTTATTTTTGAGCAAGAATATCCAAGAAACCTTAGTGCAATCATCTATGAATGAAATAAAACATCGAAAACCAGGATTTTTAGGGACTATTGAGGGGCCCCATATATCACTTTGAATTAAATAGAAAGAAGTAAAACTTCTTGTATTGCTAATGGGAAATGAAGCCTGAGTGTGTTTTGCATACTCACAAACATCACAATGAAAGTGTCTAATATCCAGTCCCTTAAATAAAGAAGGAAACATAATTTTTAAGACTGTAAAAGACTGGTGTCCGAGACGAAAAAGATGCAACCAAATTGCATTTTTGTTAGAAGAGGAAAGAAATGAAGTGGATTTGACTTGATCATATTTGGTTCATTGAGTATCTCGAGGTAGTAAAGTCCATCCTTTTTCTTAGTAAGTCTAATCCTCCTCCCTGAACCTTGTTCCTAAAATTCATAGTAAAACGGGTAAAACGTAACATGGCAATGTAAGTCTTTCGTAAGTTTTTGAAGACATAAGGTTAGTGGATAATTTTGGAACATGTAAAACATTTTTAAGAACAAGACTAGGGGTAATGTGGATATCTCCTACACTCGCTACCATGATTGTAGTTCCATCGGCAACAGTGATTTTCCTATCGCTTGGACATGGGTTATAGGTTTTGAACTGTTTTGAGGTGTGAGTCATATGATCTGTGGCTCCTAAGTCTATAATCTATGAACCCACAAATAATTTATCAGAAACATTTAATCCAAGGGGAAACCAAGATTCACCTGAGAAAACTAAAGAGCAAGCACCAGATGAGGGCTTCTCAAGTGACCCTAGTAGGTTTCTCAACTTTTTTATTTCTGCATTGTTGAATCCTCCTAATCCTTGTTTTTGATCTTGTGTTGCTTGCGAAGCTAGATGGGCTTGACCCTGTTGTCGTCGTCGTCGTTGTTGTCCTCCTTTATTCCCCCACTTACAGCTAACTAGTTTTCCATGCAATTTCCAACAATGGTCTTTTGTATGTCTCGACTTTTTGCAATAGGTACACTAGAGATCATCACAGATTGCCCTCTTTGATAGTTCTGCCTTTTCATGTTCATTGTTTAGTGCCTGTTCTATGGGAAGACCTCGCTGTTTGTTACCGAATGCTGCCAATGCTGAGCCTTCACTTGGTTAGGCCTCAAGCATAACCCCTCTTTGACTCTCTTCAGCTCGAATCAATGAGATTATCTTATTTAGAGATGATACTTCTGCATTTCCCAAAATTTGGATTCTCACTTAGTCAAATTCAGAATTTAAACCTACAAGAAAATCATAAACTTATCCCTTTAAATGAAATTTTTTATTACAACTGCACACTCGCTACATCTTAAGTCAATTACTTGCTAATAGTCAAGTTCCTGTCACTAGTTTTGTAGAAAATTGGCATATTCAGTCACAATTTTACTCCCATGTTTTGTTGTTGCTGTCTTGGTCTTAATCCCATAGATTAATGCTGCATCATGGACCTTGGAATAAGTCTGATTTAGAGTATCCCAAATTGCTTTTGTAGTTGGTAGGAATATATATGTATCACTGATTTCAGGCGTCATAGAATTCTACAACCAGGACATGATCACTGAGTCTTCCTTGTCCCATGCTGGTTGAATGTTTTGCAGTTCACCTGAAGCATACGGTGTGTGCTCCTCCTCCATTGGCTGAGATGATTGGACAGCAGGGTTGGAAGATGTTGTTTCTGACTCTTTTTTTTTTTTTCTAAAACTGGCTATGAAGACTGGGAGAAAAATAAGGTGAAAAAAATGGAGTTGACAGTGAGGTGTTTAGCAAAGTATTGCAGAAAGGTGACTGCAATGAAGAACAGAAGAAAGTCTGGCGAGGAAGGCTGAACTGAAAGAAAAATCAGGCAATAAAGTCCAAGAGAGGAAAAATATAGGCAATGCAGTAACCTAGAAATAGAAAAGATCGAACTTAACAATGATAGCTGAAGAAAAGGTGCTCTGTTTCAAATTGCAGAAACTGAAAAACATAGCAAAATATTCAACAATTAAGGCTGAAACAAACAAGGCAACGATGAAAAAAAATTCCCAAAGAACCAAGTGCTAATACCATGTGGAAAAAGGTACTAAAAATGCTTGCATTACTCTATATCTTTTACACAAGCCTTTGCCGGGCTTTTATACAAAGGATACAATAAAAATAAAAATTAAAAGTGCCTATTAGGTCAGTTCGGAGAAGGGGCAAAGAGAGGGAATTAAAAAATGTAGAGTTTAATATCCAGTATCACAAGCAACAGAAAGAGGGCCTATGCGATCAATCATGAAATTCTTGTCTTGGAATATTAGAGGTGGGAATTCTGCTACTAAACGGAGAGGAATTAAGGAAGTAGTCTGCAAGTAAAATCCAAATATTTTGGTCATCCAAGAGCTTAATAGGAGCGAGGTTGATAGGAAGTTTGTGGGGAGCATCTGGAAATCTAAATTCGAGGAGTGGATTCTTCTTTCGACAGAAGGTTGCTCCGGGGGCATTTTACTAGATTGGGACATGAGGAGGATTAAAGTGTGGAGAGCTTCTTAGAGGATTTCTCAGTGATAGTGAGGATCAAGGAAGACGAGGTCTTTTGGTGGTTTATAGGGCTTTACGGCCAAACCATTATAATAGAAGGGTCTATTTTGGGATAAGTTAGTAGGCATTTGCAGCCTTTGCAGGGAGAAATTGTAACACCCCGAAGTTGATTAAATGGTATTAGAGTGTAAAATGGTGAATTAGTGTGCCATGATGAGTGTTTTGAAGTTAATTTGATTATTTTGTGAAAATTAAGAAACTTTGGGTTAATTTACTCTTTTAGTGATTTTTAATTATTCTAAATTGTTTTTAATTGTTAATTTAATTTTCAATGAAGTAATTTGATTTTTGAAAACAGTGTATTGTTGTACACAGTTTTACACAACTGTTTTTTCTTTTTCTCTATTTATTTTCCCTTTCTCTCTCTTCCTCTCATTTTCTCTCTCCTCTCTCTCGCTCACCTCTCTCATCTCTCACTCTCGGATTCTCTCACTCTCTCTCTCAATCTCTCAAAATTTTTGAAACAAAATCCGATTTCAAGCTTCGGGATTGTGGATTGAAGGCTCGGGAACACGATTGAGCAACCACAAACTCGATTCAAGCTTCGATTTAAGGTTAGTTTTCAAAATTTTTAAACTTTTTCAATTTTTTAAATTTTCTTACATTTTGAAATTTAAGAGTTTCTAAGTCTAGAAAAGCTTTGATCTAGCTTAGAGTAACTTAGATTAACTAGGATTGAAGCTTTATTTAATCAAAAATGGATTAGAATCAAGATTTTTCATTTTTCCT
>CAMOHE010049073.1:0-96825 GCA_946598075.1 Artocarpus hirsutus
CAAATAGAATAATTTGAGAAAATAAAATAAACCATCATAATAATTAAGCAAATAAAAAGAACATTAAAACATTTAAATATGAGGTGGAACGTATACGGGTCCCACTGGCCCACATTTTGTGCACACACATGTAGTATTGACAATATTACAATACAACCACAGTCCATGAAGAGAAAAGTTAAGAGTTTACATGCCTTACTTGCTACAGTACAATCTACCCAAATCTTCTACTGATTGAAAGTCCGGTCAGCGGACTCTTCTCCGATTCTAAGCTGTTGTCCACCTACGGGTAAGATTTTAAAACAAATAAAAACGTGAGCGAAAGGCTCAGTAGGACTATATTTTTAAAAATAAACAAATAAATATTCTAATAAAACTTTATAAATAAATAAATAATTAAACAAATCAAATATGTATTTACATTTACTAAAATCCCATTGAAAACGGTTTGTCAAGAGTACCTTTTTAATTCTCTCGGGCAAACCAAATATTCACCACCGATGTGGCCCAGCTGGGTCTCGGGACCTGCCCCCAAAGTCGTTCACTACACGACCCGATCTCTGATATGGCATCATGCCCATATATCTTTTTATAATTAAAAACCTCTATTTACCAAGTATAATCATTAACATTTATTATGTGGTTCATTCTAAGCATTTCTCAATCAGTCATCGAAACATTTGATAAGAATCTATTTTTGGCTTAAATCATTTTGAAATAGGGCTACCAAAGGAAAGGGGTAGAAGTCCTACCTGGATATCCGTGTCGGTGTCCTACACCGTAATCCCGGTCTGCTATACGTTAGCTCTGCGGATCCACGCACAATTCCTAAACGCATAGTAACTTAGTTCATTAGTATCTAACCTAAGGTATCCAATGATACTAAATCATCTCATGGTGTCCTAGTGTGCCATTTAGGTTTATAAAATCATTTTATAAAGTTGAAATTTCAATCAGGGTTCAAAACAGTGAAAACGGGTAAAAAATCACAAAATTTGAGTTAGGTTCGATCAGCCTGCCGGTCCCCCTAGTTCGGCCAGCCGAACTGCACAGTTTGGCCTATCGGAAAGCCAAGTCCAGTCGACCGAACATTTCCAGGTTCGGCCTGCCGATCCTTTGAATCTGGCCTACCGAACACAAAGTTCAGCCTACCGATCTGGGAAATTCTAGAAATTTCCATGCATGGGTCTCGGCTTTTCCCGAGCCCAATTCTTCAATCCAACCTGTTTTTCTCAGTTCTCAGGCATGGGAAATCATCATAAACAATAGAAAATCATAGTAGAACACTCTTTAATGGATTAAAACAAGTTTTAAACAAGATTTTCACAAAAATCCAAAAATAGAAAAAAAAATAGAGGAAAAATAAAAAATCTTGATTTCAATCCGTTTTTTATGAAATAAAGTCTGTATTCTAGCTAATCTAAGTCCATCTAACTTAGATTGAAGCTTTTCTAAGCTTAGAAACTCTTAGATTTCAAAATGCAAGAAAATTTGAAAAAAATTAAAAAAGTTTAGGAAATTTAAAACTAACCTTGAATCGAAGCTTTAAAACGATGTTTTTGTTGTTGAATCTCGTTCCCAAGCCTTCAATCTACTTTCCCGAAGCTTGAAATCAAAATTTGTTTCAAAATTTTAGAGAGAGAATGAGAGAGAGAGAGTAACCGAGAGAGGGGAAGAGAGGAGAGAGAGAGAGCACAGGTGAGTGAGAGAGTGAAGAGAGAGAATGAAATAAATAGAGGAAAAAAGAGAAAAGTGGTTGCACAGAACTATGTGCAACAGCACACTGTTTTTCTCAAATCAAATTGCTTTGTTAAAATTTTAAATTGACAATTAAAAACAATTTAGATTAATTAAAAATTATTAAAATAGTAAAATAACATAAGTTTTTCTTAATTTTCACAAAATGATAGACTTAAGTTGAAAACACTTATTATGGCACACTAATCCACCATTTAATACTATAATTATACTTAATTAACTTCGGGGTGTTACACTGCCCTTGAAAAAACCCACGAAGATCAAGAAAAGTCTTCTCTATCTTTTTTGAAGATAAAAAAAAAAAAAATCCCTCGTGACAAAATGCAAGCAGTATCGATTCTAACCCTAAAATCCTCTCTCTTCTTCTCAAATTGTTAATGCCCCTGAGAAAACCCATTAATTGATCTCATTGGCTCTCGATGATTCATCCTTTTTGAAGACAAAAAAACCTCTCTTACTTGTACCTCTTTCACTAATTTTTCCATTTATGCGCCATGACTAACAACTTTTCTCCTTTGTTCCACAACACGGCATCGTTTCTACAGCCTCGTCCTCTAGCCTCTAGAACTGTTTCTCCTTTGTTCGTGGGACCCACAACATGCAAATGCCAACCGAAAAAAACCTCCAACGACAGTCCAAATGAGCATTTGAAGCCAAGAAAAATCTCGGCCTTCTTATGGCAGAAGAAAAGCCTCTATTAGTGAAAAAACTCCAATACTGATTTTCAGGTTGCTAAAGGAATCCTCCCTATCCTTTACTGGTACAAATCCGATACTTTTTAGATTTCTATACTTGAGCTCTTATTGTTATTGACGTTCTCAATGTTCCTTTGTCGTTGTATCTTATTTGCTATTTTGTGTCGTTCACTGGTGATATTTGAACACTCTCATTTTGCTGTATTATTGTTGTTTTTGCTATAGTTGGTAATTTGTGGACATTGCCATTTATCTGATTTTTTGTTTATCCATTTCACTGCTGATTCTTGAACACTATCGATTTGCTAAAATTCATTGGTGTTTCTTTTGTGTTTGGTGATCTGTGAACATTGTCGTTTAAACTCATTAAGGTTAGTCGTTCCATCTGATTTGCTGTTTATCCATTTCATTGCTGATCTTTGAACACTTTCATTTTTGTTAAGGAAATTGTCATTTCTTTTATGTTTGGTGATCTATAGACATTGTCATTTTGATCCCATTTCTTTTGGGTCACTGTATCTGATTTGTTATTTTGATCTAGTCATAGGTGATCTTTGAACACTGTTGTTTTACAAAAAAAGTTGTTGTCGTTTCTAATATTTTTGGTGATCTGTGGATATTATCGTTTTGAACTCATTAAGGTTGGTTGTTCCATCTGATTTGCTGTTTATCCATCTCACTGCTAATCTATAAACACTGCTGTTTTACTAAAGGAAATCATCGTTTCTTCTATGTTTAGTGATTTGTGGATATTGTCATTTTGATCCCATTTCTTTTTGGTCGTTGTATGATTTGCTGTTTTGATCTGATCATTGGTGATCTTTAAACACTGTCATTTTGCAAAAAGTTCATTGTCATTTCTGTTATTTTTAGTGATATGTGGATATTGTCGTTTTGATGCCATTTCCTCTCGTCTCTACTCATTCTTATGCTCTATTTGATTATAGTCCAATTTGTACTTCTTGGAGACCCTTTTTTTTAACGCTCAGGATTTTGTAACCTTGAAGCCTACTTCTACTGTTTTTGAGACATGTCTTGCTTTGGACGCGTGGCTACCACAAAGAGGTTTTGAGTGATAGGTAACGGTAACAGGCTATAATGAATGTTGGCATTTTAAGTGATATTGTTTGCTGCTTGTTAAACGTGTCCCTCGGCCCTATGTTGCCAGTTTATAGTTAGTCTATAGGTTGGCCTTCCTTTATTCCTTTTTGTATGGTTTCTTGTGTTTATGACCAATGACATTGACCTTAGTAGCATATGGTGCCGAGAGGATATGTTCAAGCACAAATGATTTGTGCTCAAACTTATGTCGTTGAGCCTGTGAAATTTTTTCTTTCTTTAAGTTTAAATTCTGTCTAAACTAAAACATGCTATAACTTGTTCGACATACAAAATAATTTTTTATCATATAAAAAGAAATGCCTAGGAGCAAGCAAGACTCGATTACTTGGACTACTGAGAGGACCGAATTATTGATTAGACTTCTTCAGGACCTTGTTAAACAAACTAGAGAATGTAAATTGAACAAGAAACTATGTGAGACTTGGGCAGCCTACTTGACAATACATTTTAATTATCTAGTAACACCAACCCAAATTTAACATAAGGAAGAGAACCTGTGGAAAGATTGGGCATTTCTTAAGACTTTAGATGGTGCGACAGGGTTAAGGGTCAACCTTAAGTGTTGTGAGCTTGATTTCTTTATAGAGTATTGTCTTGAACTAATTAAGGTACATAGAGCATGCTATGTTTGCAGATGGATAGTTATCTTACAAACATCCAAAAAGTTTATTTAATTTCACTTTTTTAACTTTTTCTCTCTAGAGTAATCTAAGAGCAGCTAGGTACATCAGTAAAGATTAATATCTATCTTTCAGGACATTGGATTCCATTTTTGCTTGTTCTACAGCTTCGGGTTCTCTGGCGTTTGGTATTGCTTCAGTCCATGCCCTGGTATCTAAGCACTTTTTTGAGGATGATAATCATATAGACATTCTTGCGCAATAAGAACACCACATTGATGACGTGGTGAATGATGTTAGGAGTCAACTGAATTGCTTGCACTCAACTTCTTCTAATGGCACCAAAGGAATTGGTTCAAGCTCGCAAAATGTTGGTAAAGACAAGAGGAAGATGAAAGAAACTGATGAGGATAAGAATTGGCTAAAGATAATGGCACAGACTTTTATGGATTCAAAAACAAAGACTAATGCTCAGTTCGTCAAGTGCATCCAAATTCTTACATAAATGGGATACAAGGGCCTTGAGAAACTGTGGTTGCAAATGGTACCAAAAGACGACATTGGATTGCAGACAATGTTTTTAAAGAATGATAATGATGACGATCGTAGATTGTTAATCAAAGAGTATATGTCCAAGTAGTTTTCTCTGTGTATTAACCGGCTTTGTTTCAATTCCATTCTCTGTATCATATATTGAGACATTGTTTTTTTTTTTTTCTCATTTACTTGTGCATTGGTGACTGTAGTTTTAACAATTATTTGTAAGCGAGATGATTTGTAATTTGTTGAACTATTGACATTTGCTAATTGTTGTTGTATTGTTTAGCACATTATTCTGGCATTTCTAGTAATATTGTTAAATGCATTTGTCTAATTTTTTATAGAAATAATTGTCCATTGTGAATACAAGATTTTGTATCTCTATGGCTTGAAATAATGGCGAAGGCAGGTTAGGTATAGATGATAATGATTTACTTGCGCTTTTTTTTACTTATCTTGAGCAACGACGGAGAGCTAATAGGCCACAAAGACACCTTATGCGCATGTCAATATTAATAGGAAAAATGAAGATGGTGGAATTACTTAACAGTCATAAAAGACCGTTGTGTAGCAAAGCGAGAATGACTAGCAACCAACGTCTAGCATTGAGTCAAATGTTAGAAGAACATACAACCTTACGGTCTTCTGATGAGGTCAATGTCAATGAGAAACTCATGATATTTCTGCATATTGTGTGCCATGCCATATCGAACGAAGAAGTATAGGATCATTGGCAACACTAAAGAGAAACAATATCTCGATGCTTCTTGGAGGTTTTGTCGATAATATGTTCATTACGATATCGATTCATTATACCCCCAAAGTACGATAAAACATCAAAGCTTATGCGAGCCAATCGAGAAAAGTATTCAAATTACTTCGATGTAAGTGTGAAAACCTTTTTAAAAGCATATGTAGTATAACAACATATACTAATGGTGCTAATCCTTGTTTTCTTTAGTCATGTGTAGGTGCAATTGATGGGAAAATGTGTACCGCCATTGATGAGACTATAAAAGTGTATATTTTATAAAGTTTAAATCATTTATTTATGCTTTTATTTCTCATTAAATCTTCTAATTAATAGCATTTTTGTGTTAATAGGTATTTTTGTGTCTTAGTGTGTAAATGTGTTTAAAAATGTGTTTTGAGTGTGCTTTTATGTTTAATAATATTTTTAGTAATTTTTAGAGTCGTTTTAGTGTGTTAAATGTGTGATTAGTTTGTGAATAATTAAAACAGTAAAAATAGTATTGTATGATTTTATTTTGAGTCATACTGTGTTTGATAGTGTGTTCTAACTTTGTGAAAATGTCCTACTATATTTTTAGTAATTTTTAAAAATATTTTTAAGTCTTAAAAATTATATATGTGTCAAACCAAAAGAGATCAAAAATTTTAGAAGTTTGTAATTAATTTTGTGTGTTTAAATGTAAAATAAGTATTTTTAATATTTTTGTAAATATTATATTTATAAAATAATTAATTTTAGTGTGTTTGTGAATTTTAGATTTGAAATCTGGAGAAAAAACAGAGCAAAATGGTGCAAAAAGGGACAAAATGGGACATCAAAGGCATAAAAAAAATTAAAAATTTGAATTCATCTCGAAGAGGACACATGGCGACGAGAATCCTTGAATGAGCCGCCTGAATTGGTCTCAGCCATCCAAAAGAAGGACACATGTCAAGCCTCAATCATTGCGTCAGCCAAGCGTCATTAGTACGGTCCACGTGTAAAAAAATGATTGGGGCTTGTACACATGCACAGACAAAGTCCACGCTCGTCAGAGAGTATCCCGATAGTGTTGGATTTCGTGCGGTCATTCACACTGAAGTCATCCTTCAAGCCATTAGATCTGCCTCTTTGACCGATCTGACGGTCTCTGTTTGTGGGCCACGCGGCCCCACCTGGTTTCATTTTCAGTCGCCTCTAGGAGCCGTTGGATTGCGAGATTAACGGACCAAATTTCTCCTTTTCGTCCGTTCTCTAGCGCGAAGCAAAAGATTAAAAAAAAAAATGCACAGTAGAACACGTTTCAGCGTGAAAAAAGAAAAAAAAAGAAAAAAAGTTTAAATCATCACGAGAATCTCGCGAAAGGTAGGTGGCTATAAAATAAATAAATAAATATATAAATAAATAAAAATAATTAAATATTAATAAAATTATAATATAGTGTTTTTAAAATACTATAAATAAAGGGAGATTTCTCCCCTTGAGCATCACCTCTCAAGGCCTTCATGCCTTCTTCTCCGCTCTCTTCCTTTGTTTTTCTTTTCTTCAGTACCCATTTAAGTAAAAATAATAAAATAATATTTAAATTAGTGTAAAAAGTTTGATGAGATGGAGAGATGATCTTATATGTATAGTATTCTGGTATGGATTTTGTCTCAATATATGCTTTATAATGCTTATATTTTTTGTGAAATAAATTATATTTTTATGTTTTTAATAATTATTATTAATATTGTTATGCTGCTCAGTTTTTGCATAAATTCAGTCATGTTTTTTTTATGTAATTTAATTGTGTTGCATAATAAATATTAATAATACTAAAGTCATGCTCGTTTATTAAATTGAGTTTCTGTTGCATTATAGACATGGACAGGCACATTAAATGCTTGGTAATGCTTGATTTATTGTAGACAGAGGATGACATAGTATATTCTTAAACCAATTAATAAGTTGAGGTGCTACAGAAATTAATGCAATAATTTATTCTATAAAATATAATAATTTTGGTTTGTTATTATCTTTTTAATCTCAAAATTGTGTTAATTATAATTAATTGACAGCGGTTATAATTTTTATAATTAGTGCATTTAATCATTAGTGAGAGATGATTATTTTGTTACTTTTATAGAAAGACCCTTACTGCATTATGACTTGCTATATTATCGCTTTCGGTTGACTTATAAAAATAGTAAAAGTGATTGTAATCAATGAGAAAAGATATAATAAATCAAATGCTTTAGATAATTATTAATTAGAGTTAAAATTCCATATCAGTTACGAAACATACAAGAGATTCTCTAAGCTTCACTGTTTTAATTTTATGTTTTAAATTTTGAAATAAAAAAAATCACAAAAATATTTATTTCATTTTAAACTTTGCTTTGAAAAACTGCTTGCTTTTTTAAACGTTTATATTTAACAATCTTTCGAGTTATAAATTTTTCACCTCCCTGTGGATACGACAACTTTTCTATATTACAAACGTCCGCCGTTTAAGAAGAAACATTTTAGGGCGTTATCACAACCAGCCATCATATGAGCAAGCAAAATATTTGAATCGAAAGGGGACCTTATCATTTAACTTGTTAGTAGCATGCTCATTCGATATGCGTTTTACTTACATGCTGTTTGGATAGGAAGGATCCACCACTATTCACGTGTATTGCAAGATGTGATACAACATCATGCATTTCCAATTCCACCGAAAGGTATTGTTGTGAGTCACCCATTTATGAATTGTGATTTTATGCATACGTTATTTTCTAGGTACACCTATGATGACATCATTGTTTGTAGGGAACTACTATTTAGTAAATTATGGATATGCAACTTGGAGCTATATGCTTACACCATACCGACGAACCACTTATCATTTGCAAGAATATATGAAACAGGGTACTGGTTTTAATTCACCGGAGGAGCACTTTAACTTCAAACATTTGTCGTTAAGGAATTGCATCGAAAGAACAATTGATGTGTGGAAGGTGCGCTTCAAAATTTTAAAACAAATAAGCAGCTACACAATTAAGAAGCAAGCGTAGATTCCAATTGCTTATGCTGTAGTCCATAATTTTATCGGCATATGCACCGAGAAGGAGGACACCGACGATGAGTTTCATGGGGAAGATGATAGCCTTCTACACCACTTTGACAATGATGTTGTTCCAGTGTCAGTGTTATAGGAAGGGAACACCGAATTCGACGACGATGGTGGTGATGATATTGACGAAATCTCGAGTGACCATGCATCTGTAGATTGACAGCGAGGTGGAGAGATGATGCAAGAATATAAGGATGCTTTGGCTTAATAAATGTGGAAAGATTGTCGAAGGCGACGAATAAGATATTGGGCCCGAAGGAAACCAATTAATTATGTATGGTCAAGGTGGAAATGATCCATTAAGTAATGAACTCTAGTTGTGTGTTGGAATAGCTTCAACAATAGTTTACAAATATTCTTAAAGCTAAATATTTTGGCCTAATTTTTTTGGCATTTTATTATTTTTTTGACAAAAGTCTGGTACAATGTATAACAATAGCTATGCAAAAAAATGATAATAATTAATTGACACAATCATAATGAAAAATCATGCTAAATATTTATAATTAAAATATTAATTATTTATTTCATGGTATATAATAAAACAGAAAAAAAAAAAATCATTACTCTTTAACTTGTGGTTCTAACCACAAACATCCAAACATTAGTTCCAACTACATATGGTTCACACCACAATTTTAACAACATTGCTAAACACTAGTTACAACTTAAATTTTGGTTCTAACCCATAAAGTTGGTACTAACCATAAAAATGGTTACAACCAATGGTTAATACTACTTTGCCAAACACCTTCTAAATGTGTATGAATCTATTCTCTAAACGTTATTAATTTAAGAAAAAAAAATATGTTTGCTCTATCCCCTTTGCACAGGAACTCACTACAGAGCAAATATCATTTTTCAATTAAATTCCATTTGAAAAAAAATGTTTTAAAATTTTTTGAAGTAAACAACAAATTTACTAGATAAATTACTAGACAAAAAGGTACAAAAAATAAAAAAATAAAAAAAAAAAAAATTCGCCAATTACATTTGTTGTTTACTAGTTTTTACTCCATAAAATTTTAAAACCTGCTAATATTTTAATTATTTACCGTAAAAATATTATTCCCTTAAATCTTCAAAAGTCCTTTGAAATTTCAGGAAGCTTAATATTTCTGATTGCTGAAAGGAGAAGACACTAGTTGTTATATGGATTATGGCCTTGATCTAGGCACCAACACGGCAACACTTGTAGATTAGTCTAGACATATTGTAAAGTTCATTTTGAGTCATCTTAAAAAAAAAAAAAAAAAAAATCTTCATAAATTCGTTTCTCCTAAAAACTTGAACGATATGCCGTGTTCATAAACTGTAAGCGAGATGTTGATTTTAATTAAGGCAACGGACTTGTCGTTGATTGCAGTAAGAAAACGACGTGGCATTTACTTTAAAGAAAAATCGTAATTTTTCATCCAAAGACATCATATATAAACCATGCGCAGGAACGACAATAAAAAGTTGAGAACCTTGTGCAGGAACGACATGTCATCTCTGCTCAAAGACATGCGACATTAAACGATTTGAAGTTAACGTTAATGAATATAAATTTAACAAGTGCGGCAAGAGACAAATAGAAATTTATGTATGGAGAAAAAGAAAACCGGCGTTAAATAGGACTTGGATTGTTTTGAAGAAAAACGACAAGAAACGACATTCACATTGTTTAGAGCATACGACAGTCAAAGTGAATGATGTTGTTTCAGACGACGAAAAGAGGCATGACGTTTTCATGTGAAGGGTAAACAGTGGTAAAAATTAATCGACACCTAGTTTCGTTTAGATAAAAACAATATGAAAATTGATAGACACCATGAAACTACAAAATTTGTCAAAGGTAAAATAGTTAAAGACGAAATAATCATTTTAGTTTTACAGAATTTTGATTTTAATGTGTCCATGGTATCAACCATGATTACCATAGCAAGAAATTGGCAAAAGCCAGGACTGCCGTGGGATAAATGTTTTAAAAAATATTATCACTTAGAAGAGGTGTTTAATTTCTTCACTTTTTTTTTTTTACATTCCAGTGTCTAGTGACATTATTATTATTTTTTGATACAAGAGGAGAAAAAATACACCACTGTTAAGTATGGTTAAGCGTGACTCAAATCTTTAATTTATGGTTGAGGTAAAGAGACTTACAACCAAATCAACTGCCCTCACTTATCATTAAGCATTAGATTTCTAACAAAGGATAAGATTTATTTATTTATCTTGCCTGAGGAAGGGGCAAAGCCTAACCGCCTAATTTGGCTCCTAGGCAAATTTCCAAAAAAAGACGAGTTTTGTATATGCTATAGTTTGCATTAGTTTTGGACCTAAGCGTCAGCATATTGAAACCAAAGCATCAGCATAAGTTGTGTTAAACTATAGCAATCTTCCGTTATTTTTGGATTGAGGGATGGAGATTTACTTTAGAAAGAGATTTTCATTTTTGTACCCTTCAGTTGGAGACTATAAAAAAATTATACCTCTTACTATATCATATTTGTACATTTAGAGTTCGTTTGATAAATAGATTTAAATTAGTGATTTGATTTAAGTTAATCTGATTTGAATTAAGATTTAAGTTACTAATTTGAATTGTTATCTGAGTTGATGTTTAGATGTGTATTAGGCTTTAATCTAAGTATGGAATAAAATTAAAATTTGTGTCTAAAGAGATAGTAAAAATAGTTTTTGATTTATTAACAAATCTAATAAAATCTTAGTGTTACTGATCTTAAAAAATATGCAATATAGATTTTAATTTATTCCTCTCTTCACAAGGAACACAATAAAAAAAATCATCTTAATTGAAAATTAAATAAAGAATTTATGATTTTTTTTCTCAAATACAGAAGAGAGAATTTCAACTTTTATTATAGTAAAAATATTCGAGTATCAAAAGTTTAAAGGGGATGAGAACTCTGAAAATTTGAATTCGTGATATTCAAAGGATTCTAATTTTAGGAAAAACAAACATGTATTCAAAATATTCTTGATACTCAAATCTAAATTTGAGTCTATTGAGTTCAAATAATACTTGAAACAAAACATAACTTAAAGTTTGAATTATGTTCAATTCTTACCCTTTTCTTTTTTAACGGCCATTTTGATCTAGGAGATCAAAAAAACCTTCAAAAAAATAAAAATAAAAATAAAAAAGAAGAAAAATTGAAAATGTCAAGTTTTTTTTTTTGAAACATGAGGGATATTTAGGACGTTTTAGGAATCAATGTTAGGGGTGTGCTTAGCGCCATTCCCAATGGCTCAACAGATGCACCGGAAAGCACAATATCAACCCCTAGAGCTCGGCTTGCACGTCTGAGGTGCTTAACAAGGCCCCTGCTGACTGTGGAGCTAGTTGTTACCTCCATTAAACACATGCTTGGGTTGCGTTGTCAGTGCCTTTAAACAAGCAGCTACTCACCATGAGAAGCCAACAAATGACCACATTCTTGTCGTCAGATAGAGGCTAATCTACCAGCGAGGACCATGACACATGTTACCGACCTTCTAACAGACCTTGATGTAACACATGAGTTATGGACAAAACCCACCTAACATCTAATTCAAGTAGCAGCCTATAAATATAGCACATTTACTGCAACTCGAAGCTAATGTGCTCCTTCCCAACTAACTAGCTTCCGTTTTCTGCCAAGCAGCGCCTACCTTGAGTGTCGGAGAGCCTTTGTCCAGCACCTTACTGGTGTCTCCCCTCTTACCTCTGAAGCGTCTCTTCTCTTATTGCGGGTACGTCCAAGCAGGCCGAGACGAGCAGAGAAGAGCCGTCCGAACATTATACGTAGCCGCACGTGGTGTTAAATCGCCACCATTTAGCATCAACAATCAAAATCAACCTTTAATGCTATCTTCGAAGCACGGTTAAAAGATGTCTCCACAAGAAAGCAGTTGGCAAAGATTTATTTGATGTTGTTATGTAACTTCTGCATTTTGCTTTTCTAAGTCAGTAATTCAATCACATACGCTCGAGAAAAGAGATTGAGAGATAACCTGACAATTTTGCAACACTTTTACTTTTACTCTTTTTTTTTTTTTTTTTTGTATAAGCAAACAGTGGAATATGAGATTCTTGTCTGTTTTGCAGATAAGGTGGAGAGGAACTTACCTATTATCCAAGTTTACATTTGTTACTTTTTTAAGAAAACCATAATCTAAGTCAACATAAATGAATAACAAAGAGGAATCAATTTGATCAATAAGACAACGGAGATGAGCAACTTGCCCTAGATATGTTCGGGTGAGGTACTTGAGAGAGTGACTAACCAGATTTGTTTTCATCAATGGACGGTACTCTGTGGTATCCCTGCACAGAGATTTCAGCGACAGTAGAGCAAGACCTAAGGTCTATTATGCAATTCTTAACCTCTAACAGCTGCTAATAAAGGACTTCCTTGTACCTCAGTAGGTGATCAGGGTAATTCATTCACAGACAATCCAAATCATGCTCTATATTATGCCCCACTAGAAGCCTGGCTTTCCCACCATCCGAGAGTACTCTTATTGTCCCAGTCGACTCTCCATTATACAAAATCTGCAAAATCTTTTTCTGCACTTCTTTGAGTGGCATTGCATTTCTCAGATGCTCCACTGTTAGCCCAGTAACTTCGTATCTGGAAACAAATAGGGAGATGCCTGTCATCAGGCCAGCAGCACTAGCAAAAAACTTGTGTGAGAAAATCCATAAAAAAAAAAAAAAACAAATAAATCATACAAGTACCGTAGTTAGTAATGGGAATTGGAGGCTCTACATAAGCATGAAAAATAAGTTTCTCGTTCTCATCAACAAGTCACACCCTAGCACAAAGGTCCAAGGATCCATCACTTCCACCACCAACCATTTCGCAATCCATAGCTATTGGTTCAGGACCTCTTTCAATTAGGTTCTCACCATTTGACTCCGACACATCAATTTGAGATTCCGCATGTGGCAATTTTATCGTCCCCTGAAACAGTTCAATAGAAGATATGCCTAATTTCTCAGTGCTTCAACTGATTTCTTAAAAGCAAGAAGACCAATCAAAAATAGTTTCTCTTGAGAGATGTGATGCTATCGAGGAGTCTCAAGCATAGATTGCAACCCCGTTCAGAGAAAACCATCGAACAATTTGCTTTTGCCAACGGACCTAGATGATAAAGAAAAGAAAAACAGAAAACCCATGATAAGAAATTCCTAGATGATAAAGGAAAGAAAAACAGAAAACCCATGATAAGAAATTCAATAGATGGTCAGTGAGACAATGTAACAACATGAGTAACCAAACTTCTAATAGAAACAGTGAGATGTTCTCTCAATGATTCAAAAGACTTGCAGTGCTTTCCGCAAACCCGACATCTGGGTTGATGCACTGAGCGGAATGACATTATCATGTGCTCAACAGGGTGTTCCTTTTTCTTATATTTCTTGTAGCATGCACAACATTTGTGCCTGTAAAATATGGGTCAATAATTTTTTTAATTCACATATTAGTATTACAAAGGGTAAAGTTTTAACTTCTCAAAGCAATCAAGTCGCTGCTGGGAAAAAAAAAAAAAAAAAACCGAATATAATACACAAATAAATGACTCACAAGGAATGAACTTCACTCAAATTATCAATAATTTCTTAAGCATTATATCATCTATTCAATGCAAAACATGTAAAAAGGAAGTCAAATTTCGCATCCAAAACAACTTTTAGGCCACTGCCCAAGAAATTCGCGAAATCTCAACTAAAGAAACATATTAAAAGAAAAAACCCTTGTTTTAAGGGAAATGCCAAAAATTGTACCCTAGAGAGCTCAGGATTCGCAGAAAAAAGGAAGAGAGAGAGATGGGACCTTGTGGATGGCGTTTTCGGAGGAGGATCTTGCTGGAATTCCATGGAAATCAAAGATGAGCTCGGCGACTTGTAAGAGGAGCTCGAATCTTGCCGGGAAATAGCAGTAATCAGACGTCAGACGAGAAAATGTGCGAAAAATATGTGCAGAAGATTTTCCTTCAAAAGAAACCCGCGAACCCAGACACAAGGAAGAACTAGCGTGCGTGTTGAGAGTTTTTATTATAAGGTCCCTGAATTCCATTCTCAATCGCATTTTAAGCCCTAATTTTTAAAACATCTCAAACTTGTTCCCAATTATCAGTTTATTTTAGTTTTGGTCCTTTTTCTCACTTAAATATTAAAAGGAATTAAAAAATCCACAGTTGATGCTGATATATATTATTATGCTGATAGAGCATGGAGTATGCACGTAACTCTGACGCAACTCTGTTTTCACTACATATCATTGGAATTTTTTTTTTCTATTTTTAACACCTAATTGATGAAAATAACTAAATAAAGCAAAATAATAGATAGAGGTCAAGTTTGGGGGCATTTTAAAAATTAAAAGCTAAAGTGAGATTGACAAATCAAAAAAGATTTAGGGACATTTTTTTAAATTAATCCTTATGGACATTTTAAAAATTAAAAGCTAAAGTGAGATTGACAAACCAAAAAAAATTTAGGGACATTTTTTTAAATTAATCCTTATTATATTCATCAAAAACAATCCTAATACCCCTTGATTTTTACGTTATTACCTAGATTTTTAACACTTTTATGATCCTTAACTTTCAGAATTTTTATAATGTGTTCTTCATTTTTTTTAATTTTTGCACTGCCTCTCAACTTGAAAAATTATTTGATGATGGACTACATTTTCAATGGACAAAAATCGCCTCACGCCCGATCCAAAATAATCATTGTTTAAATCCTAAGACAAATCACTCAAAATTTCAATTCAATCCCTATAAAATAAAAATGAACCACATTATAAAAATGTTACATATTGGGATAGTAGAGTGTCAAGATTCAAAAATTTAAAAGGCAAGTTGAAACTCTAAAAAACATAATGGCAAAAGGGAACTTATTATATAATAATTTTGCAATTTAATGAAAGTGAAATAGTTTTTCGTAACAAATGAGGGCAGCTTAGTTGGTTATAAGTTCATTTACTCCAACTATAAGTTCACGGTTAGCCCCAAGCATTCCAAATATGTCTCTCTCATTATATTAAAATTTTGCAGATGAATGATATGTTTTTTTTATATATATATTTTTTAATTAATTAATTTTAAAATTAATAATGTATAAAGAGCGTTTAAAAAAATAAATACAGACATTACATTGTCGTTTTTCTAAAAACATAAAAGACATGTTATAGAGAGGACATGCTGTAACATGAAGGAAACGACATTCCATAAATGTACTCGTTTAGATTTACACATTCCCTAAATACAATTGTTTTAGAAATGCTCAAAAAACAAAAAAAAACCTTCATATTCTTTACGGTGTTACACCATAATAAATCCAAAAGCAGTCGGATAAAAGTGAAAATAATTTTGAGAGAGAGGTCTAGATTGGTGAATAAAATTCTCCAAAGGACATACGAAACTTCAATTTGTCCATAATAATCTGTAAATCTTCAAAAATCAAATCCCCCCCTGTAACTTTACAACACAACAGCAATTCTCAATGGCAGCAGACACAAATTGCATGATTCAACTGCAAAAACGTATATTGGTTCTGAAAAGACAAGCTAGTGATAAAACTTTGATAGTCTATCTACAGCACAAGTCTTGTGGATACAAAACCAAAAAGAAAACACAAATTACAATGTACAATTGCACTTCCAAACATTAGTGCTTGCTAATTTGCGTGTAGCATAAAAGTGTTTGCTACGCATTACAACCACCCTTTCTAGTTTCTCCAACATTTTAAAAGAATTCAGGCTCTATTGCTGTTCCTGCAAAATGAGATTGACAAACAATGAGATAATTCAAAACGGGGGTATGTAAGATTAAGTGTAATTTTTGATATACCTCGCATCTTTACGAAGCACGTTTTTAATTCTGTGCAACTTCTTGAGGCCATCATAAATTTTCATCCTCTCACTTGGTAATTCCTGTTCACACTTCAAACCAATAGTAAATGCGGACATTAAGCGCTCTTGTTCTCTGCCTCTTCTTGTTTGCACCATTGTGTTGCTGCTAGATGCTTGTTCTTCACCTTCTTTCAAGAGACTTTGATCAACTATCTCCACCACTCTCGTTGGAAAAGCCATTTTGACAACTTGGTGAAGACCGAGTCATTCAAGATTTTCATCGTGGGCTTTTTTCCCATGAAGATCTCCAATAAAAGGACTCCAAAGCTATACACTTCTCCTTGGATTGACACCTTACTTCCCATGCCATATTCTGCAATATCTCGCAAGTTGAATACAAATATTGGAGTTAGCATTTTGCTGTGCGTAGGTAGATAGTATCCACCATACATGCAAGCATATACACATACGTATGTGTTAAATATAGACTCTTGTAACTCAAATTATAATCCTAAGTAAAATTACCTAGAGCTGCATAACCACTTGTTCCTCTTATTCCATTAGAGCTTCAGTGATTTTGGGATGTTTGATTACTGTCTCCTGCAATAATCCTCGACAAACCAAAATCGCCAATTTAGGTAATCATGTCTTGATCAAGAAGAATGTTGCTTGGCTTTAGGTCACAATGAATGATTGGCACTCCACCATGGTTATGAAGATAATCCAATACGGATGCCACATCAATTACTATGTTCCACCACATAGCTAGAGAAACTTTTCCTCAAGTTTTACTCTGTTTGTGGATGTGGATGCAACCAATCTTCCAAACTTCCATTTGGCGAAAATTAAATCTACGCAAACGTATCCTAATAGATAACTATACAAATTTCTAATCTAATTCTCCGTCAAAATCATACTTTTAACAAAATCAAAACCCCCAAAATCCTACCATGAAACCTAAACCAAGCATACCAATTTTGAAATCAAGCAGACATTCAGGTTTGGTTTTTGGGATTTTTTTTATATCTTTTTGGTTTTTAGAATTTTAAGTTATAAAATGCTTTCCAATACAATTTTAAATCATTAATGCAGTGTTTTTGCATTGACTGATAATAAATAGCCCAAAAGAAATACCAAATTTCAAATTGTAGATGACTTGAAAGAGTTCAAAAAAATAAACATACTTCTCCATAGCTGCTTACACCAATGCATTGATTTCGACTACAAAAACGGATGGTACTTCTGAAAACATATGCTAGCCGTACGTCTTTGATAGTTGAGCTTAAACAGGAGTCTTGTGGATAAACAAAACCAAAGCGAAAACACAAGTTACAACATTACAATTGCACTTTCAAACTTTACTGCTAGGTAATTTAAGTGACGCAGATGTTTTTATCACGCGTTATGACAACCACTTATTCAACATTTAAAACATTCAGACTCCATTATTGTTCCTGCAAAATAAAATTGAAAACAATCAGATAGTTCAGAAAAGGGAAATGTGAGATTTAGAGGCATTTTTGGAGAGAAAAGCAAGCTATGCTAGGAATCCTTGTACCTCCTATCTTCGAGAAGTTTTTTCTCAATTTTGTGCAAATCCTTCTGGGCATCACTAATCTTCATCCTTATGTTTGGGACTTCCTCTGAACACTTCAAACCAATCATTAATATGGAGATTAAGCATTCATGTACTCTGCCTCTTCTTGTTTGCACCATTGTGTCGCTGCAAGAAGCTTCCTCCTCTCCTCTTAGAAGACTTTGGTCTACTATCTCCATCACTCTTTCTGGCAAAGCCATTTTGACATATTGATGAAGGCTAAGTCCTTCAAGATCTTCATCCGTAGGCTTCTTCCCCGTGAAGATTTCCAATAAAAGGATTCCAAAGCTATACACATCTCCTTGAGTTGACACCTTGCTTCCCATTCCATATTCTACAATATCTCACAAGTCCAATACAAATATTGGAGTTAGCATTTTGATGTATCTAATTGCTATCATCCATCATACATATATAGTATCAAGTAAACCACAATCATTTATGATTTTTTCTTTTTGAAGGGATAATCATTTATGATTTTAATAAGACAATTAACATAAGGAAAAGAAGGAGAAAAAAGTACCTGGAGCTGCATATCCAATTGTTCCTCTTATTCCAAGAGAGCTTGTGTGATTCTGGGATATTTGAGCATTGTCTTCTTCAATGATCCTTGACAAACCAAAATCACCCACGTGGGTAGTGATGTTTTGATCAAGAAGAATGTTGCTTGGCTTTAGGTCACAATGTATAATTGGCATTTCACCATGGTTATGGAGATAATCTAATGCCGATACCACATCAATGACTATCTTCAATCGTAGACCCAGAGTTAAACTTCTCCTCTGGTTTTCCTCTGTTTGTGGACATGGATGCAACCAATCTTCCAAACTTCCTTTTGCCATAAATTCATAGATGAGGGCTTTGAAATCATTTCCTTGGAAATCAACACCTGAGCAAGCAGTAATGATTTTCACAAGGTTTCGATGTCTAATGTTCCTAAGAGTTTCACATTCAGCCATGAAACTCTTGGAAGCTCCTCTCTTATTGAGGTTGAAGACCTTCACAGCTATGGGCAGTTGATGCAGTTCGAGAATCCCTTTATACACCGAGGCAAAGCCACCGACACCAATCAAGTTTTCCCGACAAAACCCATTAGTTGCTTTCAGAAGCTCCCCATAAGAAATATTCAAAAATGAAACATCCCTCAACAAAGCTTCTGAAGATTGTTGCTTTGTCCTCCTCCTAAAGCAATAAATGATTAGAAAATACGACATCAAACATACTCCAAAAAGGCCACAAGCAGTGGAGATTATCAGCTTTTTGAGAAAGGACGAGTGTTGCTTTCTTGGAGATTTCTTAGAGCATGGTGTTAACTGTAACCTAGCAATATCACCACAAAGCTTGTCATTGCCTACAAGTGAAATGTTGGCACTTGCATTGCTGAAAACACCTCCATTTGGTACCTCACCCTCAAGGTTATTAAAAGAAAGATTTAAGTTTGACAAAAAGGCAAGCTTGCTAAAGTCTTTTGGGATTTGTCCAGAAAAGTTATTGTCTGAAAGATCCATTTCTTCAATAGCTCTCAAGGATTGCAAAGATTGGATGGTTCCTTCAAACATGTTATGATCCATATAAAGCTCCGTTAAGCTTGTACACTTGCCAAAGGCGTTGGGAATATTACCAGTCAACCGATTGTAAGAAAGTGACAACAACTCAAGATTTTTCAAATTACCAACTTCTGATGGTAAAGGTCCAGTGAGACGATTATCAGATAGTAGTATCTCTACTAATGAAGAGGTCGGCCCAAATAGACCCGGAGGAATGATGCCATCTAGGGAATTATCATTGAGGTATAGTGACAGCAGGTTTTGGCAATTTTCAAGACTTGAAGGAATCTTTCCTTGTAGATTGTTTTGTCCTAATTGGAGGTGGTTTAATAATGTGAGATTTTCGAAGGAGATCGAGATTTTTCCATAGTTTATTGTAACTCAAATACAGCTCTATCAAGTTATGAAGTTTACCAACAGTTATAGGAATGGTTCCAGTGAGCCGATTTCCAGCTATATGTAATAATCTTAAGTTTATTAAATTTCCGATACTAGCTGGAATGTTTCCTGAAATTCCATTACTATAAAGGGACAATTTTTCAAGTTTAACTGAGAGGTTTCCTATGGAATTAGGCAAAGCTCCTCCAAAGTTATTTTCTTGGATATAAAGTACTTGCAGATTGCTACAATTGGTCAAAGAGGAGAAGAAGTTCATGTCATTCACTTTGCCATACCCAAGATTAGAACTGCCGATAAGTACCCATTCAAGTTTCTTTAAGTTTCCAAATATATCAGGGATCTGTCCAAATAAGTTATTTTCAGAGATATCAAAGTAAACAAGATTTGAAGCATTTGAAAAAGAAACTGGAATGGTTCCACTAAGTTGGTTTTCCCATACAAGAAAAACTTCAATACTTGGGAGGGTAAGGCCAATGTTACGAGGAAAGCTACCTTGGAGTTGATTCCCGCCAACATAAAGATTAACAAGGCGTGACAAGTTATAGAGAGATCGAGGGATTGTACCTGACAACATATTCTGACCAAGGCCAATAGCAGTTAAGCTTTTTAACTGGCCTAGTGATGCTGGAATGTCTCCCTCCAACTTGTTTTTATGAATAACAAGTTCTAGAAGGGATGAGATATTCCCTAGATGAGGTGCAATACTTCCCTCCAATTTATTTTCTGCAAGAACTAGTTGCTCCAACATTGGCAGAAAGCCTATCTGAAAAGGAATGGTACTAGTCAGTACATTGTAGCTCAAATTGACGTTCACCAGCTTCGAGCAGTTTGATAGACTAGTTGGTATTCGACCTCCAAATGAATTGTTTGCCAAAACCAGCTCTTGCAACCTAAACAAGCGACCGATCTCATCTGGTAGTTCTCCGTGAAAACTATTGCTTGAGAGATCGAGTCTTCGAAGAAAACTAAGGTTCCCAACGGAGGCAGAAATAAGACCCTTTAAACCCATAGACCCTAAGTTCAAGTGGGTGACTCTTCGGTGCTTGTGACCGCAGGAAACACCTTGCCATCGGCAAAAATGGAGAGAGTCATTCCATGAGTTTGTGATCCTAAGAGGATCCTCAGTAATCTGACCCTTGATTGCAAGCAATGCAAGCCTGTCAGTGACATTTCCATGTCCAACTGAGGCAGTATAACGACTGCCAGCTACCATATCAGCTATGGTCATGATCTTAATGCAAAAGATCAGAAGAGAAAAAAAAGAGAGAGTTTGGAACAGCGCCCTCATTTTTACAGGTTTCTTGACGTTTACAAAGAGTTTGTGCAGTGAACCAAAACAATATGATATGTGAATAAATAGGAACCAAATTGAAGTCCATTAAGGCAAGTTTCCCCAAGTCTACAAGTCTTCCGAAAGTTAAAGCGGGTCTTCCGCTCAACAAGAAAAATTTCGAGAGCATTGATTGTTCCTTTGGACAAATTCCTATAATATCTCAATTTTGACAACCGTCGTACGTGAGTTAGAAAATTGATAAATTACTAAAAAAAACCTGCTAAAATCTAATAAAACTCCACCGATTTTAATTTTACAAATTACATTCAAAGAATAATGAGTATCTTTTTAATCTTTAACATGCCATTTTTCTTCTTTTCTAAAGACAGACAACAAACTGTTAAAAATGAGAAAAAACATCCGTCAAGGCAAAAACCGTTAATAAAAATTTATAAAGAACAATGCTTTCATAAACACTCTTTAAAAAAAAAAAATCCAAAAGCCTAGTTTAGTGGTATTTTTATTTTGATTTTTGTTTTTGAAAAAATGTGAAAATGAAAATGTATTAAAAATTATGCTCAAATTATTTTTAAAATTGTGTTTAGTTATATATATTATGTTTTTTAACACAAAAATTTTTAAATACAAAATTATCAATATAATAAATAAAACCCAAATTAAATTTTTAAAAACTATTTATTAATATATTAATACTTTATTTATTGTAATTGACAAAACGAGGACACTTCCTCTTCCTTTGCTCCGGTGAGCGCAGCAGGCGGGTGACAACCAACGCAGAAATCGACGACGATAGAGCCAGCCCCACGCAACGATGGCGACAGAGCCAGCCCCACGCCTGGGATCGACGGCGTGAAGGCAATCTGCCTCTCCTAAGATTGCAGGAGCTAGGATTTTATCGTCATGGGCTTCTACGAAGATCGAGTGGGGTCGAAGATCGCCGGCATTGGATCAGAAGGTCACTCGCACGGGTGCTAGGTTTAGGAGGTCGTTGGCAGGGGGCGTTGGGTTCACTGGCGAGGGATGGGGTCATTGGGTCGCTAGGCCGTGGGTTACCGTGCTTCGGCTAGGTGGCGTTGTGATGGCCGACGGATGAGGGCGGCGATGGGGTTAGTTTTGGGAGGAGGGCGTTTTGTTTTGTCGATAACAAAGAAGGAAGAAAAAAAATTGAAAATAGCTTTTTTTTTTCAAAGTCTAAAAAAATTTGAGATGTTCTCAAAACAATTTTCATTTCTATTCTTCAAAAAAAATTTAACCAAACATGTTTTTAAATTCATTTTAGTTTTTTGTATTTTTGAAAATGGGAAAAAACATCTAAAGAATGCAACCAAACTCTCCGAAATGTTTTAGCTCCGTGCGTCACGTCCTATGTTTTTTGGTTATATTTAACATAGGTTTTATAAAGAACCTATGATGAAAATTACTACGTCGTCTTTTAAGATAGTTTTTATGGTAGTGGAAGAGTAGCATAATAATAAGTTATTATTTCCTAAAAAAGGTTATTATTTTATTCTATTTTTGAAGCGTATTCTACTAAGATTTTCAAACGTACACATGACGTGTTATTTTATTTCCCAACTTCAACGGAACCTTGCCTGTGCCGTTTTCATGAATGGTTGAGGCAGCACTGGTTTCTTGACTGAAATGTTTAAAAAGTGTGGTTAAAATTAATAGTTTAAACTAATTTTGGTTTAAAATACTGTAGTATGTGTGAACTTCACAGTATAGTTGATTTTTTAACATTATAGAATATAAAGCTTTATATTGTAACAACTAAATGTTTTAATTGAAATTGAGGTGGCTAAATACATTATACCTCTGATAAAGAGCTTCTGCACTTAACAAAAGCTATAGGATAACTAACGAAGGTATGTAGTTGAACCGAAAAGTCTTCAAACGTAAATGATGGTCCCAGCATGCATAAATAGAAAAAAGTGTAGAGTAGAGAATACGGGTGGAACTTGAAAGTGATCTGCATGTTATCAGCGTCGAAAGTCTTCATTTTGACCATGCTAGTCTAAGATCTCAGCGTGTCCACAAAAATTTAGAAGGGAAAAATCTACCTAAATATTCAAATTCGATTTAGTATCTCAATTTCGAGTTTTAGTTATGTATTAGAACCCGTTTGCAATCTTGGTTTAAACTAAAGTGGGTACATTGTTTTTTTATTACAAAATATAAATTATAAAATATTTAAAAAAACAGTTAAAATTATTAATTATAATTATAAATATTATAAAATTTTTATATTTTATAGTTTAAAATAAAAAAATTACTATGACAGAAAGCTTTATGTGTTACAATTTTTCGAGTAAAATCGTTAATCCTAACTGTTTTTTAAAGGCCTTGTAGTGTTGTAAATTCAGAGCAATGATTCCAGCTCAATTTCCAATTGCACCGGGGTTCTTTGGTCAGATGCAAGCTCTGCCACTTTTTACAAGCTTCGAGATTTCTTATTCTTTGACGAGTCCAAATGGATCAACCTCACACAAAAACATGACGTGTTATTTTATTTCCCAAGTTGAAGGCAGCCCTGTCTGTGTCGTTTTCATGAACAGTTGAGGCAGCACTTGTTTCTTAATTAAAGATGTCTGTGAAGTATAAGTTATAACTAATAGTTTGAATGAATTTTAATTTAAAATATTATAATATATAAAAATTTTAAATTATAGTTATTTTTTTAACACTAGTATATAAAGTTTTACAATGTAATATATTATAATTTTATATTATAGTTATTTTTTTAACACTAGCATATAAAATTTTATAATGTAATAATTAAAAGTTTAAATTGAAACCAAGATGGCTAAACAAACTAGACGTCTGATAAGGAGCTTCTGCACTAAACAAAGGGTATAGAAGCTATAGGATAATTAATGAAGGTGTGTAGTTGAACCGAAAGTTTTCTAACGTAAATTATGGTCCCAACATGCATAAATAGAAAGAAGTGCAGAGTAGCGAATACGGGTAAAACCTGAAAGTGATCTGCATGTTATCAGCGTAGAAAGTCTTCATTTTGACCATGCTAGTCTAAGATCTCAGCGTGTCCACATAAATTTAGCAGGCAAAAATCTTCCTAAATATTTAAATTCATTACGGTATCTCAATTTCGAGTTTTGGTTATGTATTAGAACCCGTTTAGCAATTTTGGTTCAAATCAAAGTTGGCACCTTGTTTTGTTTTTCTATCACAGAATATAAATTATTATACAGAGCATTTTAAAAAATAGTTAAAACTATCAGTTATAACTGTAAACATTGTAAAGCTTTTACATGCTGTAGTAAAAATAAAAAAGTTATTACAGTATAAAACTCTCACATGTTACAGTTTTTAAACCAAAACTATTAATTCTAATCGTTTTTTCAAACGGTAATCTTAGTTCAAACCAAAGTTAGTACATTGTTTTTCTATCACAGAATGTAAATTACTATATAGGTCATTTGAAAGAACGGTTATAACCATCAGTTATAACTGTAAATATTATAAAGTTCACACATGTTATAATAAAAATTAAAAAGTTATTATAATATAAAACTCTTAGATGTTATAGTTCTCAAAGCACAACGGTTAATTTTAACTGTTTTTTTAAACGTCCGTACAGTATTCTAAATTCAGAGCATTGATTCCAGCCCAATTTCCAAAAGTACCGGGGTTCTTTTGGTCAAATGCAAGCTCTGCTGCTTTTTACAAGCTTCGGGATTTCTTACTTCTTTAACGAGTTCAAATGGTTACACCTCGCACATACACTGCTACAGTGGTGTGTTCTGTATCTATGGTGATGGATTAGAAACGTTGGAATAAAAATCAGAACAGAATGTAACATCCCAATATTTATAATCACGGTGCAATTCAAATCAGAATTGAGACTTCAAACTTTAGAAGGAAGGGACAAAGATTAGATTAATCAGGTACCATCACATATTCACAATAAAAAGAGAGAAAATGATATATATATTGAAATCAATACTAGATTTCCTTCCCTATTCCTGTGGTTCATGTACTTTTTGTTAGAATTAATGTATATTAAGGTTATCAGATAAGGTTGGTCTAATTAAAGTGATTTAATAAAGTATAAAGTTTTAGGTCTTAAAGCATCTCATAAAGTGTGGGCACAAAATTATATGTATAGACCTAAAGTATAATTTTTATTTTTATAATAGGCCAAAATAGAAATAAGACAAAGTTAAAATATTATAAAAAGTTTATAGTTCTTGAGTCATACAATACATATTTTTTCTGACATCTTATCACTAGAAAATAGAGAAAACTTCATTTCTGAGAAATTGTATTGACTTATAAGATCAAGAACTAAAAATTCAATAGTTCAAATATATTCAAGTATACTTCCGTTAAATTTTTTGATGAATTAATATAAATTTTAAGATTTGATAATGGTTTTCATCCGTAAAATTTTGCTCCTAACACTTTCACCAATACTTAGGCTTTCACCAATACTTAGGCTAGCACTTAGTTATCCCTACGTCGTACGAAAAATCCCCGGATCCTGGCTATGAAAAAGGACTTTTTATTGTCAATGCCCTGCCATTTGGCTTCAGCTGGATCAATGGGATCCCAATCTCGATTTCCTAGGTATGTTCCCCTTGTTCAGATTTTGAAGCCACTTTTTCTCTTTCACTACTCCAAACCCACAAACTTACATCCAAACATATACAGTTGATTCCACTGGTACCGCTGGCAACGTTACCAAGGCCTATTAGACTTTGCAAAACTTATTGCCTTACCCATTGGAGGAGGGAAAAAATAACTTGGCTATCGACAATGGGAACCTAGAACCCTTCTTCAATTCCATTACAATTAGGAACCCGCCATTAGAGAAAATCTTGACTTTATACGACTACAAAGTACAAACGATGATGTATTGACAATCTTAAAGAATCTTATATAAATGCTGAAGGTTCTTACAACATTAACGCCTATTTTCACATACAAACATGAGCATGAAGTTTAATAAATACATTTTTTTAATAATGTATACGTTGCATGTTTAAAGTTGTGCTTGGAGCAATCTACCTTTTTCCTACATGATCATACCAAGCATGTCCAACTATATCTGATATGAAAGAAACAGTAAGAATAGGAAAACTTTTGGAGAAGCACTCTATTATCATGACATGGTAGTATGGTTAATAAAAAGAATACAATAGCGGTTTAGCTTCCTAGTAACACTCTTCTATGTCCATACATTACATGAATATTATAGTTTGATAATGAGCCAGTTCGAGGAAAAAAGAAGAAAAAAAAGATAAAATAAAAAATAAAAAAGAGAATGTTGTAGTGTTTTAGATTTTCAACTCATTGGATATTTATGTTCTTCTTTTAGTTGCACTTGTCCCATATGATCTTATTTAGGGAAGCAGCTAGCCTTGTGCCTCCTGATTCATCAAGAAAGATGTCGGCAGCAATGGGGGGAATCCCACACAGTTTTCTCGGGTGGAGATGGAGGCAGAGGACTGTAAGCAAAAATGATGGCTGGTTTTCTTGCGCCATACAAACTTCAGCCTTCTATTCTTATCGTCATTCAAGCTGTTTAAGACGTCCATGTTGAGATTATACAACCTGCACGGAATCGTCATCTCATGAACTCGATGGATGGGATTTCGGTTTATTCTGTGAACGAGTCGTTGCCTACTCCAATTTGGTGGATTATTAGGTAAAATATTGAATTTGGTCAATTCACTCTTGTTGAAAAATCATGTGAAGTGAGACATATAAGAACTGCTGTCCTTTCTTTGGATGAAAATAGTTAGGCTACTTTATGACAAAACAAGCAATTTAAAAAGGAACGAACTCATGCAAAGTTTGTGTAATGAACATATGCATCAAGTTAGTCCTATGAAGAGGCACCTCTAGCTTTATTACTGAGAATTCCACTCCCATATATAAAATTAATGATACATAGATACTGCCCCTGTGGCTACAAAAGAATGGTATCCAAAAAGAAGAATAATCTTTTACGTACTAATTACAACAACATACTTTCATTTGTAAAAAATATATATACATCTACATATATATAATGCCATATGTAGCACCAGTTCTAAACAGAGTTTTCTCTCAATTAAGTATTCATTCTTCAAAATGATTTTTGATTTATAAAAAGAAGGACATTCATCAACAATAAAAACAAGCAAAACCTATTCAGCACTCCAATAATATAAAAAATTAAAACCATATGTGATGAATCTGCGTTATTGTTTCCTACTTCTTTAGCACGAAACAGAGAAAAGAAAGCAACATATACACAAACAAACACAAAATCACGTCGAGTAACGCACATGAGATGTCTTTTGGAGTTTATTCGGAAATAGCTAGGCAAGCAATTTCAGAAACAAGTACCTGCGCTAAGTTTGTAATAAGATACACATCAAATTGGTTTTATAAATATGTATTTTACTTTTTTTCCTTGAACAAGACGACGAAGGGACGATGATGTAGGAGAATTTACTTATATTAGTTCTTTTTATATTTTAGTTTTATTTTGTTATTAGTTTATTGTTATTTACTTACAAGGTTGTTTATTTTAGCATTGGTTTGTTAGAAGGCTATAAATAATCTCATTAGCTAATTGTAAAGCTAATTGTAAGGTAAGATTAGAATATTGAGTATAAAATACAAACTTTGAGTGCTTAGGCTTTTTTGAGGTAAATCTTTAAATTCTCCGTCAAGATAAGATTGGTAAAATACTATCTCGCCAATCCCACTGCATCAGCCGTCACCAACTTTTTCACGGCATCACCGCCTCCACCGCCACCGTGACCCAGTCTATCACTACCACCACGATCGACGAACCCACCACCACACAGAGATTGGAACTACTTGCAGAAAATTCAGATCAAACACACAGAGGTATGATGAAGAGGAATGCCAATGCAAAATCCCTAGTTTTTGTGGAGTATTTGATAAAAGGGATATTCAAGATTGGATTGCTATTGTGGATGATTCCTTTGAATATGTGCATGTTGAGCCAACAGAACAAGCCTCTTTGGTAGCTAGTAGATTTAGAGGTTGTGTTGTTTATTGGTGGGAAAAGCTTCAAAATCAAAGGACATGTCAAGGGAAAAAGAAGATTCACAGCTGGAGAAAGATAAAGCACAAAATGTTAAAATACTTTTAATCTACTGAATACCAAGCCAAACCTACGGGAGCTAAAAAATATCTTAGACGAGGAAGAAGATTTTGGCATTGGGAACAAGAATTCATCCCATCGAAGCAGCCACCAATAATGTCGTCATCCTCGTCTTCTCTCCGCCCCTTCCTCAATCGGACCGACGAGCCCCGCGCAGCCCCTCCCAGCGACTCTCCCTTCGATCTCGGCATCTTCGTCGGTGACAGAGAATATGAGATTGACGAAGAAGGAGGTGCTCCGGCACCGACAATTTCGTCGAAGACGCTAAAGGAACCATTGACTCCGTCCTCTCCCCGTCGTTCCGTCACTTTTGCTGACGAGACCAGTGCCCACGGCGGACGAGCCCATCATGGCAGTGGCTTTCGGCGAGGCGGAGGAGAACCCCATGGCAGTGGTGGTAATACATGTTCGGAGTTGTCTTCTTCATCACGACCTATGAATGCCCTAGCCGGAGTTGAGCCGAAGTTGGAAAAAGTGGTTTTGTCATTTCCGTCGACATCTCCGGCAGCAATTCTGCCATGGCCTTCGCCTGAGTCCGGAGCCAATCACAACCGGTCGAAGCTCAATGGCGGCGGCCGCCTGCATTGCAGCAGCGGCGCCGTTTCTTTCTGGAAATTGTCTTCCTCACCACGAAGGCAGTGTCGAATCAATCTAGTGGGCTTAAGACAACTACCCTAGTCCAAGAACTCGATGGCCCAAATTTCCAGCACCAGCCCATGGAAGAACTTGGCCCACATGAAATCTTTGAAAAAAATTATAACATGTGACGAAGTTATTGTTATGAAATTAAAATCTAACACAATATTCAAAATATCTTAACGATATCTTTAATAACATAATAATTATCTTAATGATATCACATATTGTACTATATAATTATATAATAATAATTTTATTGATATCATTTTCAAACATTTGTAAAATTTTTATAAACTGGAGTCATATTTTAATTCAATAAATATAATTGGGCTAGTTGTCACGTTGACCCAATCTTTGATCCCAATAAACAATTTGGACCAACTCAAATTAATGAGCTCAAATTACAATCTGACTAAACACCTAAGAAAAACGTTGACCAAGATCAAGTTCACAAGCTTAGATCCCATGTGCCTAAAGAAAAGCTTCTGGAGCCTTTTTGTATAATTAAAATTGAAAACTTGGAAAATCTAACTGGTCTTGAAATGATGGGTGAAATTCAAAGAGAGCCAACCAACAAAGTGGTTGGAGAAATTGAAACTATTGAAATAAAACTTGAAAAACCAAAATTTGAGAGTGGCATTTGTGAAGATTTCGTTACTAAGCCACTGATTTATGTTGGCCAATTTGTTAGAGCACTTGACGTTGACTTTGAAGATTTCAAGACCAAAGGGGTGAGCCTCCGGCAATGGTGAATAGCTTAAGATTTTTCGGCCTTTCAATGGACCATTATTTTGGTTCTATTGTGGATTTGGGATATGTTTAAATGAAGCTATTTCGTTGGGGTCCACTGTTAGACTAGGTGTCTTAAGGATTAAATGATGTATTAGTTTTTTGGAGAAATTTAATCAATAAAGAATTTATTATTTATTTTCACATTTCAAATATTATTTTTTTTATGTTCATTTATGTTAAATATATGATAAGCAAACAAAAGTCTGAAACCGTCAGTCTAAACCTTTAAGATCGTGCATACGATAGACATATTATGCTAAAGACATGAATCTTAAAGGGACTAATCTAAATGATAAGGTCCGCAATCGAGAAAATAAAGTTGGGCACTTTATTTATGTTACGATTGTTATGTTGTCTACATACCTAATAGAATATGACTTATCTTAGCCATTGAAGTAGGACTCTGTGAGTAAAAACATTAGTATATTATCATAGGTGACAATATATTAGATCAAGGCTAAAGTTGTATTGATTTGATTAATAGTTCCGTTTGTTTAAATCAATTCACTTTAGATAATCATATGTGTTATATTTTAATCTTGAAATGAATTAATGGGCACGTATTCTTAACTTGTGTCTTTTAATATACTAAAAAATGACATCCTGAATTATTTACAGGTACGCATGTCGATACATTACAAACATGACTTTTAATTAACGTAGACTCGTTATTCATATATATGGAATCCATAGTTATTTTATAGAGTAAATGATATTCTCTTATAGACATTATCATGTAATTAGAAAACTGGAACACTAAACCGTTTGGATACATAGGTGTAACGAGTAGTATACTATTTATGGATAGTAAGTATTCCAATGGTGAGATAATGGAATATAAAATAAAAATAAATTGGAAGGTAAAACAAAATTTATCCTTAAGCCAATTATGAATATCTATAGGATGTTACATATTATGATATGTCATGGATGATAAGTGTATTGAAGCTTCCTAATTTTATATGGTTCGAGAGAGCAGCTCTAAGTTTTTAGTGATATAGCGTTAGAGTTGATAATTATAAAATATATGTATATGTGATTTGTTATTTTATAATTATATGAGCTTGATCTATATATGTCAATTAGGTCCTTTTTGTTAGCTTATAATAATTTTTGTAATGATACGGCATATTTTTCCTATAAATTGGTAATTTATGCTATTTATTAGATTGGCTAAAATTCGATAGATTAGATTTAATAATTCATGTTGGTTTATTGGTTGAATTAGTTTTTATAAATTAATTGAAGATAAACATATTGAATTATTTGGATATATTTTATTTGTATGAGTTTATCTGTATATGACTATTTTAATTAGATAACTTCTCTGTTGGGTTATTTGAATTAAAATTGAGGCTCTAATACCTGAGTCAAATAAGATAGGATTTATTTAATTGGTTCAAATCAAGTGAATCAGATAGGTCTGAAGAGTTCGAATTCAAGTCTGGCTACTAGGCCATGACAATAATCAGCAAAACACGTTTCAAGTGTTTTTACTTAGAATTTGATACAAACTCAAATTTTGAAGTTGAATTTGATAACGACTTACCCAAATCCAACCACTATATAAAGGGAACTATTTTTCATTGTTCCTTGGATCAATTAAGAAGTTTAGAGAAAGTATTCTAATGAGAGGAATTCTAAAACTCTCAGGAGGGCTATTGTTCAACATCTTGAATCTTAGCTGTTACGACTCCTCACGGACCATTACAGTTGAACATATCTTTCTTATCTTTTTCTTTTATTCAAGTGCGAAAAATAGTACTCTGAAATAATATTTTTAACTTGTTAGAAATGACTTTGAAACTTTGATAAATTTTAGGAAAGTTTGTATATTACTTTTTTCTTATCAAAAATAATTTTCATGATTGATATAAGTTTGAAATTCATATCATGAAATAACTTTAAATTCCCAAATAATCCTCCAATCAAAATCAGCATCAAAGAAAGTCTCAAAAAAATTTATTTAAAATAAAATGGTTTTCATTCT
This sequence comes from Artocarpus hirsutus, assembly GCA_946598075.1. NCBI lineage: Eukaryota > Viridiplantae > Streptophyta > Magnoliopsida > Rosales > Moraceae > Artocarpus > Artocarpus hirsutus. Next base: position 31,821 of record CAMOHE010049073.1, read on the forward strand.
ATGATCGTTCTTTTCATTTTCCTATCGCACATCATCTTGTATCCGCTCTGAGCTTCTCAATCGTTACATTTTACTTTTTCCCATATCTACAACATAAATTAACTTATATAAGCAAAGCTTAGTAAGACACTTATATCTCACAAAAATAAACACATTTTTTTATATATAATAAACATCACCATATATATGAAAATCCTTGAAAACTTTTTAACATTTAAAAACTGTCATATAGTGGACACAACGTTGTACTGTCATAGCGCTAGTTACAGAAAGAGTGAGGTAGCTAATCCCAAACCAACTGTAACAAAAAGTCTGCTTACTAGACAAAAGACCGCTCACCAGTCACCATTAACATCAAGGGTGTACAACGCCAATTTATAAATATATATACTTATATACATATATATTTTTTATCAAAACGTCATCATAAAAGAAATATTAAAACATCATAACATCATCATCAACATCAAAAAACATATATTTCTCATCGTCATTTTTTTTATTCATGTTGCAGATGAATGTGCACTTACATAAATGTCATACTTAACATTTTTAAACTTCTCTGACGGTGACATGTGATCGAGGTTTCGGGTGCTCGTCTTGAACTGTTCATACTATAAATATAATAAAATTATTAAAAAGTCATAATAATCTATCAAATATATCCATCTCATTAAAACAGCACCTAAATAGCTGATTTCATCATTCTATAGTATCAAAACACAAATAAAACAAACAATTACACAAGATTACAAGACTTTACAAAACTGACAGCCATACTTTATATCTTTCAAAAATCATAACAATTCATACATTATTCTAGTCAAATAAAAATAGACATCTAGAGCTTTCTATCAACACCTAATTCATTAAAAATAGAGTCCATTTGGATACTCAAAAATAGGTTTAAATTCTAATCACAAAACTTAAAAAAAAACTAACAGCCAGACAATTTATATAGAATTTTAAATAATTTGAAAACTAGTATTAAATAAAAATAGACATTTAGAATTTTCTATCGACACCTAATTTGTTAAAAATGGAGTCCGTTTAGGTACTTAAAAATAGTTTTGAATTCTAATCACAAAACTTAAAAAAAAATGACTACAAGACTTTCACTATTTTGAAAACTCATAACAATTAATACAGGAATCCAAATGGCCTAAAACTAATTTTAAAAGAAAGTAGATATCTAAGGCTTTCCAATGGTAGCTAATTTATTAAAAAGAAATCTATTTAGACCTTTAACTAGAGTATTAAATTCTAAGTATAAAACCTAAAAATTTCCAGCATGCATTTTATGATGAAAATTCCAAAAAATTTCATAAAAAAAAAAAAAATCAAATTAACACCAACTATATGCATAAATCACATAAACATAATAACCAACCTTTAGATAAGTTTTTAAAACATCAAATCATGGAATCACTACTCGCAACAAAACCATGATTTAGAGATGAAAAAAAAAAGAAAACTAAAATCATTTAATTAACGAAATCATTATCAACCAATTCACAAGCCAAAAAAAAAAAATTCTTAAAGAAATAACAATACAACATCACTTAAATACACGTTCATGCCTTCCACTTTCATCACCCTTCAACTAACAAAAATCAACCATCAAGAAAATTCTCAATGCCTCTTGAAATTCAAAAACACATATCAAAGAAAAGACAAAATCATACCTCAATCAATATTTTATTTCAGCTCCAAGGATTGAAAACTATTAAGGGAATTAAGAGTGGAGTTTAAGGCTACTTTATGGAGAGATTTATTTTTGTTGTATATGTGTTCATGAGTAGAAAAGAGAGAAAAATAAACAAATAGAAAGAGAGGAAGAAAGAATGAGGGAGATGTGAAAATATTGTGCGTGAAGTTCTAAGTAATTGAACTTGTTAACTTTAATTTTAAAAGAAATTTTAAATTGTCAAGAACCTATTTGGGGAAAAAAAAAAGGTTGTCTGACAACTATGAAAGGGTTTCAATGGAAATTAAAAAGGTAAGTCTTTAAATTTTTTTTCTTTCCTTATACCACGTTCCAATCATTCATTCTTTCCTCTCTTTTTTTTTTTTATCCCACACTTCACGTTATATTCTTATATTTTGTAAATACAAGTATATATAGTAATACTTATATTTAGGACTTAACATATATATATATATAAAAGCATATTAATACTTGTAAATTTACATATAAGATATATATAAACGCATTAATATATATTTATATATATATATATATGACTACTTATATACATATATTTTATTCGTACAATTAAACTACGATACAAATTCATCAAATCATTATTTAGAAAAAGTCATTAATTTGGTATGAATTTCATTCTAGTACTTCAAGTTCTCATTCATCACCTGAAAAAAATAACTTAACATAACATGATAGTTATTTGCATATAATATTATCACATTACCCATGTTTATTTTCTAACGTCAAATTTTAGGGTATTATATTAGCTCTTGGTTTTCTCAAGTGATTTGAATGAGAGGTTACTGGAGAAAAAGCTGTATGATAAGCGACCACCAGCATTTCATTAGTAGAAAGAGACTAGCAAGGAAAATCAGTTAGTTGAGGTTTTTTCTTGAAGTTTTTTCTAGTTGAAGTTTCTAAAGTTTTCAGTCTACTAAAGAGGTACGCAAGATATTTATTAATTTATATATATAGTATGTCTAACTTGTTATTTAGAAAAAAGATTGATTTGAAATTTTAAAATTTCGTTGCATTCATGTCTTTCAACATCTACCACTCCCACAAATCAAAATGAGGTCTTTTATTTTCAAAGCTTCCTTCATTCCACATATCACACTAGTGGGCTGACTTCCTACAAGTTCATTTCTGCATGCTTCTATAGAACTCGAGAACGAGTTCTTTTTCATAGACGAGGTGAACTGATTTAGGAGAATATAGCTATATTAGTTTCTTTTATATTTTAGTTTTATTTTGTTATTGATTTATCATTATTTGTTCATAAAGTTATTTATTTTAGTGTGCGCTTGTTATTGTTTAGTTAAGAAGGCTATAAATAACCTCATTAGCTAATTGTAATAAGACACTAGAATATTGAGTATTAAATACAAATTTTGAGTCTTTTTTCTCCTATTTCAGGGGGTTTTTGTAGGTGAGTCTTTGGATTCTTCATCTAAGATAAGCCGATAAAATACTATCTCTCTAACTCCGCTGCATCAGACGAAGTTTATGGAACTAGTAGTGAAACGCCTTCGTACCTTAAGCTTTCACATGAGAAGTTACGTCGAGTGAGACATGAAGCAGCTCAATAAATATATATTGCCACAAAAACCAAAGAATACCCAAACACAACGTCTTTAATGTTGTTATATCGGATTCCATCACCGGGTATGTTTTATGTCAACAATACATTAAAGATGTTGAGGGGCACAGTTGAGTATTCGTTTGTTCTGTATCGATATACTTAATATTACTGAGCCGCTTATCGGCTAACCAATAGTAATCTCAAAAGCTTAGAAGTTAGAATATACATTCTTAATGCCGATGCCACATCAATGACTCTCTTCAATCGTAGAGCCAGGGTTAAACTTGAGTTATACTTTTCCTCTGGTTTTCCTCTGTTTGTGGACATGAATGCAACCAATCTTCCAAATTTCCTTTTGCCATAAATTCACAGATGAAGGCCTTGAAATCATTAGCTTGGAGATCAAAACTTGAGCAAGCAGCAATGATTTCACGAGGTTTCGATGTCTAATCTTCCAAAGAGTTTCACATTCAGCCATAAAACTCTTGGAAGCTCCTCTCTTTTCAGGTTGAAGACCATCACAGCTATGGGCAATTGATGTGCTTCTAGAATCCCTTTATATACTGAGCCAAAGCCACCGAGGCCAAACAATTTTTTTTGACAAAATCCATTAGTTGCTTTCAGAAGCTCCCATAAGAAATGTTTAAAAATAGAACATCCCCCCACAAAGGTTCTGAAGATTGTTGCTTTGTCTTCCTCCTAAAGGAACAAATGATTAGACATTGTGACATCAAACATACTCCAAAAAGGCTTAATACAATGGAGATTATGAACTTTCTAAGAAAGGACAAGTGTTGCTTCCTAGGAGATTTATTAGAGCATGGTGTTAAGCGTAACTTGACAATATCATCACAAAGCTTATCCTTACCTGCAAGTGAAATATTTGCACTTGTATTACTAAAAATACCGTCATTTGGTACTTCACTTTCCAAGTCATTAAAAGAAAGATTTAACTTTGACAAAAAGACAAAGTTGTCAAAGCCTTTTGGGATAAGTCTAGAAAATTTATTGCGTGAAAGATCCAAATTTTCAATAGCTCTCAAGGAATGTAAGGATACGATGGTTCCTTCAAACATATCATGATCCATAAAAAGCCACCTTAAGCTTGTACATTCACCAAGACTGCTAGGTATTCTACTGCTAAATTGATTGTAAGAAAGTACCAACTTAGCAAAATTTTTTAAGTTACCAACTTCCGATGGTAAAGGTTCAGTGAGATGATTTTCAGATAGTAGTATCACTATTAATGAAGAGGTAAACCCAATTGCACCTGAAGGAATGAGACCATTTAGGGAATCATCATTGAGGTGTACTAATAGCAAATTCTGGCAATTTTCAAGACTTGAAGGAATGCTTCCCTATAGATTGTTCTGTTCCAATTGAAAGTGGTTTAATAATGTGAGATTTTTGAAGGAGAGAGAGATTTTCCCAGATAGTTCATTACTGCTCAAATATAGCTCTATCAAGTTATGAAGTTTACTTACAGTCGAAGGAATGGTCCCATTGAGCCGATTTCCACCTATATATAAGAATCTTAAGTTGATTAGATTTCGGACACTAGGTGGAATATTTCTTGAAATTCCATTGCTATAAAGGGCTAGTATTTCAAGTTTAGCTGAAAGGTTTCCTAAGCCCCCTCCAAAGTTATTTTCTTGAATCTGAAGTACTTGCATATTGCTACAATTGGTAAATGAGGTGAAGAAGTCTATGTCATTTACCTTTCCATACCAAAGATTAGCACCACCTATAAGTATATTTTAAGTTTTTTTACGTTTTTCAAAAATCTGGAAGCTTCCTATAGAACTTATTCTGGGAGATTTCAAAGTTCACAAGCTTTGAAGCATATTGAAAAAAAAACTAGAATGTTTCCACTAAGTTGGTTTTTTCGTATAATAAAACTTTTGATACTTGGGAGGGTTAGGCCAATGTTATGGGGAAAGCTACCTTGACGTTGATTCCCAGCAACATAGAACCTAACAAGGCATGGCAAGTTATAGATAGATGGAGGAATTGTACCTGACAACTTATTTAGACCAAGACCAAGAGCAATTATGCTCTTCAACTGGCCTAGTGATGCTGGAATTTCTCCCTTCAAATTATTTGTTGGAATAACAAGTTCTAGAAGGGACAATATATTCCCAAGATGAGCTGGAATGCTTCCCTACAATTTGTTTTCATCAACATATAGTTCTCCAACTTTGGCAGAAAGCCCATCTAAAAAGGAATGGTATCAGTCAATTCGTTGCGTCCCAAATCAATGTTTTGCAACTTAGAGCAGTTTGATAAAATAGTTGGTATTCGTCCGCCAAAGGAGTTGTTTGCCAGGACCAACTCTTGCAACCTAAACAAGCGACGATCTCATCTGGTAGTTCTCCATAGAAGCTGTTGTTTGAGAGATCGACACTTCGAAGAAAACTAAGGTTCTCAACGGGGAGAGATATGGAACCTTTCAAACTCAATGACCCTAAACTTAGGTGGGTGATTCTTTGATGCTTGCGGCCACAGAAAACACCCTGCCACCGACAAAAATGGAGTGTGTCATTCCATGGGCTTGTAATCCTAAGAGGATCCTTGGTAATCTGAGTCATGATTGCAAGCAAGGCAAGCATGTCAGTGAGATTTCCATTAACAATTGAGGCAGTACTTCCAATTACCATAATAGCTAAAGTCAGGATCTTAATGCAAAAGATCAGAAGAGAAAGGAAAGCAGAAGATTGAAATGCTCTCATCATGTTCACCAGTAACTTGAGGTTCAACGACGAGATTCTGCACTTAACAAAAGCAATATGATATGTGAATAAGAAGAACCAAATTTAAGGACAATTATAATAAGCAACTCTTCCCAAAGTGGAACCGATTCTTACTTGCAACATTGACTGAAATAATGCTCGTGGTGAAGTTCAACAAGAATGTTTCCCTAACTTTACATTAGGGCCACAGCTGCATAAATACAAACAAGTGCAGAGTAGACAATACGTAAAATTTGAAAATGATTTGCACGTTATCTGTGTAAAAAGTCCTCATTTTACTCTCTAGTGGTTGATTTAATTGGATGCAGTTAACCTTTTGTCTTGGCTTATCTTTTTAGCCGCTAAAGAATTGTTTGTTTCTTCCTCCTCCTTTTTTTTTTTTTTTTCTATTTTTCTTTTTCGCTTGAAATGTAGATTTGTGGTCGACCTTTTACGTAGTTTCCTGAAACGTGGATGATATTTTTTGCATACCTCGTTCAATTCCACTCCGATATGACATAAATGTTGTGCTCCGTGTTGTATGGTCTCTCTCTTTTGAGGCATCAAACCGTGTTTTAAGCAACAAACAGTAGCACTCTAAATCATCTTGTGCCTACTTGAGTGTCCTTAAGAAACAAACAAATACAAAATAGTTTGGCTATATATACCTATGTTTTCAGAAAATCCCACTGGGATTCAGGCGCTTTTTATCAGGGCTTCAAGATGTGGGTTACTTTTTTCTACCCGGACTTTTGTACTCTTTTTATGCTGAGATTGAAATCTATTTGCTTCCTCTCTGTAATTTGTGTCAGACTTGCTTCAAATTCTTGCCAACTTGTTAGACTATTACATTGTTAGACTACTTGCATGTGTGTGGAAGTATATCTAATGTCCAATGAAGAACAAGACTTAAACCGGTTAACAAATAACGCACGGAATTGTTAATTGAAAGCAAATCCGATATTTGAAAAAAATGTAAATCCTACATGCTTGGTGTTATAGCAAACGAAACTTCTTATGAGGTTAATTGGTATTATTTTGGCAAAATAAAAAAACCGGGAATATTCTCTTTGAAACAAAACATAGAGGTGGAGGCTTCAAGGGATATTCCTCTGTTTTTTTTTTTTCTTTTTTTTTTTTAATTTCTTTTTCAGAGGCTTTGGTCCGGTTTCGCTTAAAGTTCTTTTTCTTCCTTTCATATTTAATTCATTCTCTTAAGTTTTCCCCTTTGGAAGCAAACCTGGCCAATATCCACAACCCTTTTCTTTTGTTTTGGATGAATGCCTCCAAGAATCTTATCCACTGTATACTTTTGGTGCTTCTACACACAAAAATATAGATATATAACATATACATCACAAATTTCGAGTTGAAAGCATGTTTTCTTTTTTTTTTTTCTTTTTTTTTTTTTTAACGCTGATCAGAACACGTATGAAACAACAAGATCTTGATAAGAAAACACCAAAATAAAAGTAACAATAGAGGAAACAACGTGAAGATAAAATCTTAAGACAACCTGGCAAAGCAAACAAGAACTTAACAATCACGTCGAACTAATGCATGCGTGAGAGGTAATTTACCTTTTTTACTTGAGAAAGATGATGAGGGGACGAAGTTTGTTAGAAACGTCTTCATACCTTAAGCTTTCACATGAGAAATTACGTCCAGTGAGACACGAAGCAGCTCAGTAAATGTATATCGATGCAGAAACAAAAGAATACCCAAACACAGCCGTGAACGACGTCTTCAACGTTGTTATATCGGATTCCATCACCGGGTGTGTTTTAGGTCAACAATGCATTAAAGTTGTTGAATGGTGTTTGTGGGTATTCGTTTGTTCTGTACCGATATACATATATTATTACTGAGCCGCTTAATGGCTAACCGGAAGTAATCTCAAAAGCTTAGAAGTAAGAACATATAAAAGAACGAGTATCTGCTGAAAGCAAAGGAGTAGAAAAGCTACAAATAAGCTTATTTATAATGAAACAAGATATTTTAAAAAAAAAAGATATTGAAATATAAAAGAATGACTATAATACGAGAAACAAGAGTGAATCATATAAGAAGACAATATTCATTTATATACGTCTCTTCTTCAGTGAAATTACAATCGCTCAGTTATTTATAGAGGAATCGAAATAATAAAATAAGCTTGATTAAATTTTAAATAATCTTAAAGATGAACGTAATCCTAAAACATTTAAATATTAAAGTTAGAATATATCCTGATAAATTTAAATTCAAATTTCTAATCTAATTCTTCATCACAACTTCTCCAGACAGTTATATATATATAACACTTTTAAACCCTATTCTCTTTCAGTTTCTTATGTTTTTTACCATACATGTGGAAATTTGGTAACAGAAAGATAACCTTTTGCTTGTTAATTGAAACTATATACACTTTCAATTCAAGACTTAAAACAAATAAACAAATGATAATAGTAATAATATACCGCCATACATAGCACCTATTTTCGATTGATGAAATAACAAATCCAACAATAAATAATAGCAAAACCAAATCTGCTCAATTTGGAATTATCGATTCTTACTTTCTTTAGCAACAAAATGAGAAAAGAAATAAATAAAGGGCCCTAATTTTAATAAAACTTTGGCAAAACAAAGGGCAGGTAGTAGATTACGAAACCCTACACCCTAAACATGTTATTTGTTGATATATTTGTTAAGGCATGTCCCTAGAGAGTCTTTTTTTTTGTTTTTCCAACAAATGATATTAGTACGAGGTCCGGGCTGTAGCTGTGTGGATAGGTACAACCTAAAAAAGTTGACTAAAAGACTGGTTTTTAAGCGTGACTGTTGTGACCCCTCTAGTCTTTCATAGGAACCTATTTAGTTTAGGGTTTTTATCAAGGAGGTTGCCCAATCTTGTTCTTTGTTAAAAGGACTGGAGTGAATTATTTTGTTTTTCTTGGGAACCTGCATCGATTGTACTGTTCATGTTTACTACATGGTCATTGTTCATCTATTTAGGAACGCGGAGCAAAGATATCAAAGTTTTCAAACGTTATATATAAAGTTTGATCCGGAGAAATTTGACGAAAGGATCAACTTTGGCTTGTAGCAAGTCCAAGTCAAGATGCGCTAATACAATCTAGGGTGCACAAGGCTTTGAAGGAGAGACGACCCTTAATGCCAACAAAGATTCTGACAAGTCCAGCATGAGGAATGAAGATTGGGAGGACCTCCATTTAAGAGCTGCAAGTGGAATTCATCTGTGTTTGGCCAAGAATGTGCTTACAAATGTTAGTGGAATATGGATAGCCAAGGAACTCTGAGAAAATCTCAAGGAGTTGTATTTGGCAAAGGGCATCTCAAACAGCTTGTACATGAAGAATAGTTCCACGCGCTTCATGTGGATGAAACTATGAAAATCTCATATTTTCTAAGTGTTTCAATGGCTTCGTTTCTGAGCTGAAGCCTATTGAAGTTAAGATTTAAGACGATGATAAAGCGTTAAGGCTCATCTACTCACTTCTACCTTTTATGAGCACACGGGCCTTTTTGTGAATAAAAGATGCTATTATTATCAAAAAGTGAGAAGGGGATTCCCCCAATCAAACAAGCCTATCATCTTTATTAAGAGTATAAGTAGCTATATAATGGAAACATTTATACGATTCTTTAAATACATGACAAAACTTAGCTTCTAAAAAAAGATAATAAGTTAATATATTTGATAATAACATTTCAAACACTTTACTAGGAAAAAAAAAAGTCTTCATGACATGGATGATCGTCAATACATCACTTCACAAAACAGAGACTTGTATTAATAGAGACCAAACATCCTTGAAGATGATGCAACCATCATTAAACCTAAGAATAAAAAATAACTTTAAATAAGTATGGGAATAAACTGATGTTATTAAAAAATTCAAAATTTAAATTTTTATACTTATCTCGTAATTGCCGACAAAATGGCAATTTGCTTGAATTTTTCTTTCATCACTTGCTACTATTAACTTCATCAAGTGATGAATGCCACGTGCTCCTGTTGATAAGATACCAGAATATAACATCAAAATTTGAAAAAGAAACCATATTTTTGGGACTGCTAGTAACTGCTTGTAAACATCAAACCAACACGTCTCCAACAACTGCTTTTCGGAGAGGCTGAATTCCATGGTCAGAAACTTGCTCGGTGAGATGGAGGCCGGCAGGGCCCGCGCCTATGATGATCACGTCCAACAAAGACTTAACGGCCCCAGAAGAGGAGATCAAAGTCCAAGGATCCAGGGTTTGACTGATTGTCCTTGTTGGAGGCATTGGGAACTTTAATTGAAAAATACCGTTGAAACTTTCTCTTGAGGAAAGAGACATATAGATAACAAAATAATAATAATAATAATAATTCAAAGAACAAATTCAAGATAATATATAATTATAGGAATGAGATCAAATGAAATATAGAATGAGATAAAAAGAAGTGCATGTATACAGAGAGATAATAGATTGATATACAATTTCAACAAATATGAGAACAAATGAGAAGAGCTAATTGCTGATAACTGTTTTTTCGCAAGATACAAGCCCAACTCATATCTCATGATGTGGTTTGAGGTAAGGTATATAGACTCAAGCCATGAGATGGGATCCTCCAGATAGATCGTGGTTTAGTAGTCGAAGGAATATAAATGGGTCCATTTTATTTTAGTCAAATTAGACTTTAAACTCACTTGAAAAATTTTAAGTCTAATTGAAATTAAAAAAATAGATATGGAGAAAATTAGAGTGAAATAAGACCCAAAAAACCCTCTTAGGAGTCTAGGCCCAACACTAAAACAGCCCAGACGTGATAGGCCACCTGTCATGCCAGGTCCCTATCACGTCAGTTCATTCACCGCGTCAACCTTGATAGCTTACCCGCAAGAGTCCCGTTGCAAGGTCATGTGACCCCTCCAGCTGGAGACAATTTTCCTCCAATCAGGGGTGGGTTAGAAGGAACCTAGCTCCAAGGTCTGAGTTTTGCCTAAAATAGTAAGGCAAAGTCCCTACCGCATGGGTATCTCTATAGTAGGCCACCTGATGTAGCACCACTAGGTCAACTGATTATTAATGCTCTTAACACGATCAATAATACCAAAGACCAAATTCAAATCTAGGAGGAAAACCTCTCGTGGAGAGAAGTTGCAACATGTGGCTGCTCCCATAGAACTAGACTTGAAACTACCCTAACTAAATACCCAAAATAGGAGAACTCTAACCAAACTAGGTCTCCATTTTCCTTTATAAATACCCCCTTGGCACTCTTAGAATGAAGAAGAAGGAACCCCCATATAGCTCAGGCCATCTTTCCCATTATCATCTCTACCCAAAAACATCCACAACCACCATCTTTTATACCCTCTTTCTACCTCAAAACTCCATAATTACCACCTCCTTCAAGCCTAAAACACCACACCACCACCTTAAATTGCCACTAAATCGCCTCAAAGCTTCAACAAACTTTATTACCAGCCTTAGGTCACCTAGGAAAGACAGTTCCAAGACCCAATTCAAACATTCCGCTTGCCGAAAAATTCTAAGTTTCATATTTTCGGGTAAATTCTAAGAACATCCAAGACCTTTGTCTAACTCTGTTTAGACTCAAAAATATAGTTAAATCTTTTCAAAATCATCCCTTTTCCACTATCCAAATAACCTGCATGCATAAGAGGATCAAAACCATTATTAGTGGACTACTCTTCTTTCTCTGTTTAAAACCTCTCTCTAGGCTTTAAACTACCCCATCTATCGAAGTTGTTCTCCTGTAGGACTGCCTTACCCATCAGGAACCCTTTCTTAGGAAGCCATTCCACTTGTAGGATCATTAAACCCCTTCATTTTACTAAAATACCACATCTTGACCAAATGGACATATTCCTATCACTGAGTACATAGGAAATTCCTCATGCTCTCCCACATCACGTGCATGCTCGGAGGCCCTCTTTTGGCAAAGTTCTCATCTCCAGCAGATCTATAATCATAACTGGTCTCACCGTCGGACTCGACCGTCCCCATGGTTGCTTGGGTTTAGCTTTAACCCAATCTGGGGCAACCACAAGACGAACTTAAACAACTCGTTTTGGCCACTAACTCCAAAATAGCCACCGCAAACTTCATCAACTTCATCACTCGCCATGCTGCCACTTCCGCTCCTATGAGACAGCACCCAAGTCAATAAAAAGAAGCCATAAAGTCCATAACCTCCACGTGTAAAGGGCCGCAACAAAAAAGTCCCAACACTAATCGTTATTTGTATGCAGGAAGATTGTTGATAAACAAAACCTGTTAGAAAGTTTGTTAATGAACTACCAGTATTAGAGTATATTATAAGAACATTACTAGAACATGGATGATATGATAGGATTAATAAGATTACAAAAGAAACAATAATATGAGAAAACCATGTATGAATATAATCAGACAAGTACTGTGGAGATGTAAGATCACAATACAATTGATGGATAGGAATGGATTTGTTAGATTAGAAGATGAGTTGAAAATTAGACCATAGAAAGATACCAATGATTTTATAAAGAAAAGTGTAATGATTACTAACAAATACAAATTTCATTATTGGATCAGGTTCGAATCACGTTCTTCACATCCTTTATAAAATTAATAACTTGGATATAAAACAGATGCGATATTAGAAAAAAATAACCCTGAAAATCTATGAAACAACGAAGGTAGAAATTAAGCGTATCTTATTCAATAGTACGGTGTGGCATTTGGTAAAGAACAAAAAAAAAAAAAAAACCCATTAAAGTAACTTACCAAAAACAAGTTCAATAAAAAATTAATCACTTTTTGTACTCATATTGAATGAAACTGGTTGAGAGTATTAGAGAATATTAAAACTCCTATAAAAAGAGACTATTGAAACTCTTATAGAAAAAGACTTTGCGCAAATAGTAGTTAATGACAACAAAGGACAAATATCTGATAGAACAACGGCAAAACGTAACAAAATATCGGAATCCAACGAAACGTGTCGGGTTTGCTGAAAGGGATGAATTATCAATCCAATCTTTCATTATCACTGGGATTCCCTCAATATTTTGTAGTTGGGGTTGTCGCAAATTAACAAATTTTCTTCAAGATTTCAGATATTAGAATATGATTTATAATTTTTTGGTCCCCGCACATGAGCCTATTTTGATGTATGGAAAGGTAACTGTGAATTTTATAGAAGTTACTGGCAAACTCCTTTCAGAGGAGAGAAGGCTAAGCAGTGGGGGTCATTCTTAGTCAGAAAACTTGGCACTGGTGTTCGCAATGGGAATGGGAAGCAGAAGAAGAACTCCAAAAAAAAATGTAGTTTGCTGAGGGCGTAGACAATCTAGACACATGAAAAATTGTCCCAAAGGTAAAGCAGGTTTGGCAAAAAGAGTTAGACGGTGGCATTGTGTCTCTCCTCATGGGGGACAGTGTTGTCATTTGAAAAGGGTTATGTACATCCTCATAGTATATCCGCTTTGCCATGGAAGAGAAAGTGTGGCTGCCAAGGGATCCACAAGTCTAATTTTTACTTGCTCTCCCGCTGTGATCGAATGATAAGGGATAAGAGGCTCCTGGGATTGACATGAAGGGGTAGGGATGGCTATATTTTTGGAAGCGAACTCCAGGCGAATATGAAGTGCATAGATACAAGTTATGCCTTGGAATGAAAGACAATTCCAGGGCATTATTTTGGCATTGATGCAAGGTGTGCGATAGAATTTACATTGATGGTTAAGGAACTTCCGATAAAGCCAAACATAGCAGGTGCATTATAATTTTTAACAAGGTTTCGACATATGCCGAAATAAAATTCTTAAAATATGTTGTTTTTAAGTATACTCTTTACGGTGGACTATGATACTTCTCTAGCTTAAGAATTATGATTGTTAGTGAATATTGGTTATAGAGATGGAAGGGTGGAGGGATTGAGGTATGGAAAGTGAGAGTTAATGTTTTTTGGTTAGGTGGATTGGTGAAAAGAAGAAAAAGAACTAAGAATTAAGAATCTCCAATCTTCTGGAGTGATTAGAATGTGCTTAAATAAAAAATAGGTTGATCTTCCAACAATATCCTCTACGAACGCACAAATTTCCGAAAAACTTTTTGAAATTGTACACTTTGTTTTTTTTAATTTCGAACTCCCGTAACTATATTCTTCTTTTTTAAACAATTCAGTGACAACACTTCATTAGTCATTGTAGGTTGAAATATATAGTTACATTATCAAATCAATACTTATATTTGAAACCAAATATGTTCATTTTTTTTTTTTATTTCCGTTGTACGTATCATGGTACATAACCTGCATAGATGTACTAAATTTTTAGAATGTCTTTTGATTCAAACAAACCATAGTTTATATTTTAAAAATAAGAAAGTACAAAAAAAATCTAATTATTTCAAATACAAGGGTGAGTATGTAATTTTAATCAATGAAATTAAATCCATCTTTCCTTATTTCTTCCTAATGCCAAAGAAGAGAATGGATTATCATTATCTTTACATTCTATTATACTAAACAAACTTTGAGAAAATACTTCGTCATTCCCTCGCTTCACACTTCCCTTTCTTCCTGTCATATCCATTATTTCTCCTTTAAAATCTTTCCACGCCGGTCTCATGCCAATAAATATATATATATATATATATATATATATAATTTTAACAATCTATTCATCCTGCTTAGGAATTTTTTTTTTTTTTTTACAACCACCGCACCCTTCTTATTAACTACTACAAACTTAAAATCAAAGCACACCTCAACGTCATAAAGCAAGATGCTCATGAACACCTAAACACCTAAGAATCTGTCGGAACACATCAGAGTAGTAACAATATCGAATCCCTCTGAACGACATAAACTCAGAATGAGTTGCAGATCATTCTGGCATTCAGGAAGTTCAGTTAGGGAATCTCCTATGCATTTTGCATACGCCCTGAGCAAGATAATCCACCGAAAGCCAGAATCAACTGGAGCAACCCTTCCCATCACACTCTCTCCAAAGTCTGCTATTAGCGTCTTTGAATTTTTAACAGGATCATGGAGCACTTAAAACTGGCAGGTATCACTCCCTCTCCCGTCCAAAACTGTCAATCTTTTTTCTCCCAAGATTGAAGGTGAATAGTTGTCAAGAGGAAATTTTAATAATTTCTGGCTCTCCATTCATCAGAAAAGCCTATGCACTTGGGACGAAGTCCCTTACAAAAGACATAAAAAGGAGAGGAAAAGGCACATCAGATCTCAATGTTGGATTTTGGTTGTTTTTTAGCTAAGGGTGGTGTGAACCACAAACTTAATTATGAACAGTATAAAGCTCTCATATGCTACAGTAAAAAGAAAAAAAGTTGATATAGTGTAAAACTCTCACATGCTACATTAAAAACGGTTCCTACCACTAGCCAAACACTCATTTAGTCATCCATATCCACTATTATCAAATATCGGTTTTGTCCCGTATAAAATTGGGTTACTAGGGTGAGAGATTTTTGTTAAGTTTTTGTAATCTTCTCTATCTATAATGTCGCCTAAAAGCCAAACCACTTAATTTTTTTTTTTTTGTATTTATGTTATTTTTTTATTGTTATGATAAATCTACATTTATGTTATTTTTAACTCTTATTTATATATTTAAGTTGTTAAGTTTAAATTTGCATCAAATAACTTTAATTATTACTTGTGAGTTTTTAATTAATTTTTCAAGTTTTCAAACATTTTTAGAAATATTTTAAAATTAATAAACTTTTTTAATGAAGAAAAAACGTAATGAGCATTATAAATCTTAAACTTTATAAAACAAAAATAACGTTTTGACTCTTCATAATTAAAAAATGACCAAAGTGACATTTTCTGATAGGTTGCACCTCATTTGTCTCTTCACACCCTTTCTAAATGCACCATTTTATAATTTTAAAATAATTAAATTTACTTATTGCACCTGTTATAATCCCAAATCTACCTTTAAGATTATTACTTCATTCTATCTCATTTTTCTTTTCACACTCACTATTTTTTCATTATTTTAATATTCTTATTTATCTATATCTTTTTTTTTGTTTTTAATTTTTGTTGAAGCTTTAGGCATAATATATTTTCATACATAAAGAAAAATTTTAATTTAAAAATTATACATGTACACTACAATTTATTAAATTAATATTATATCTATTAATTTAACTAAACAAGCACTTATCATGAATGCTACTTTGTCCTAACAAAAAAACCAAAATATGAATGAAATATAAAAAAAAATATTTGTATATAATTTAACAAAATAAAAATCATATAATTTTTTAAAATAGTCATTAATCGAAAAAAAAATTCATTAATCGAAAAAATTAAAGTTTTATCTTTAGATATAGGTATAGGCATGTGTGCAAAGGAAAAAAAAATATCTTTAGTTTTTATTTATTAAAAAATAATTTGATATGTAGTTTGGTCATTCATAATTATTTTTTTGTCAAAATTTTATTTTTCATGAGGGTATAAATAATTAAGCGAGGTGTGAATAAAACCACTCTTTCTTTTTCTTTTTTCTTGGAGCGTCTATTGTTTTCTTCTAGAAGCACAAGAGTAACAAGAGAATTCTTTTTTTTTTTTTTCCTTTTTTTGGTTGTTGTTGGGGGAGTCTTTTGTTTTCTTGTAGACGAATAAGATTAACAAGAGAGCACAAAGAAATAGAAAACGAAAGTCACTACATTACAAACCATTTCTTACAATGACAAAGCTAAGATCTAGTACATTATTTCTAATCCTAGAAATAATTTTTCTGACTCTCATTTCCCCCTCTCTTTGCTTCTTCAACATTTCTTTTCGGCACAAAACGTGAAAAAGACGCAGCCATTCCTATAGCCTTTGTTTCACCCGCCTCCCATTGATGTCGCTGCCATCAAGAACAGCTTCACTTGCATGCCTGGACACGGTAACGTGTTGCTCACTGGCTATATATTGCAAAAGGTCAGTCATGACAGAGGGACAACTTTGCTTCAAGTACTCAAAACCGTCTGTTTCCATCACAGCTGATAAAAGGGGAAAAAAAGATTAAAATAATGTTCACAAATTACAGTTTTATTTGTGGTTATTTATAATTATAAAAAGAAAATTTATTACATAAACGTATTCACGGCTGAGGGATACTTCATATGGTTATAGGCAATAAAAATAAGTAACAGTAACACCAATAAACACAAAATATACTGAATTTAAAACCTTTATCGTCACAAAGATGGGACAAATATCCAACAATAGAATAAAGCTTCAGATACTTGTATGCAAGATTCCCACTGATAATATGCTGGTTTCTAAGAGATCTTTTACTACATAGCCATCAAATTCACAAGTATTGAGCAAATAGTCCCTAAAAAAAATGAAAAAGAAAAAGCTCACCTCCCAGATTTTCAGGCATTGCAACAAACTTGAGGCACACAACTTTCAACTGGAAGCAGTGATGCTGCTCTGCCAACGCTAATGTTGTTGCCACAGTGTTAATAGAGACATGTTCACAGAGACTTAATTCACATAGCAACCTAAGCCGTTCCAAGCCATACCGATCAGCTGCTGCAAGCAGATGCTGGGCCATCAAAGTAGAAGCCCATTTTGAGTTCAAACCAGTAAGCTCTTCTATGTCTGGCAGTGAATCCCAGTATATAAAATGAAGTAAAGCCTGCACATGGGAAAATAGAGTAAAATTGGCGAGTAATTCCTCGTGTAAAATTGTCAACTTACATCAAGTACCTCAGTACACGGAGGCTCAGCTTGACTGTCTTGTGTCACTTATGTCAACTAAGACAGTGCACTGCCAATCCACCTCCCCCTTTTCCCTCGGGAAAAACCGGAAAACAAAAAAATAAAAAAGAAATAGAAATGCGCAACACATAGCAGCATAAGAATTTGGAAAATGACCACCTACAAACAAATCATTCTCCGGAATAATCATCATTAAAGGCAAGTTCCTTATCGATATGGTTGTGAAACATCAAAATTTCAATATCCATAGTTTTGTCAAATAAAATGCCAAATAAACACGGCAGTTAGTTCCCATCAGCCACACGAACAAATCACAGAAACAATACAGGTTTACTAAAAGACCAAATAAGATAGTGTGTTATACCTTAAAGACTGGAGCCTCCATGTCTTCAATTTTTATACTTTGGGTATTCTGATCCTTCATAGGACCAAAAAGTTGTGCCCGGAATACAGGTGATCGTGCTGCTAGTACTAACTTGTGAGCTGAAAAATTTTCACCATCGACTTCAAACTTTACATCAGTTCCCTTCCCACTCTCCAGTAGCTGCCCAAAATGCTGGCCAATATTAGATGGCGGTACTGCTATAGAGTAGATCTTAGGCCCTTCCGTTTGTGGCTTCACAACACCAACAATACAATTAACCAACAGGCAATCATCTTTAAGATAGTCTGACGTCTCCAAGGCAGTTCTTTTCAAGAATCTCTTGTAACCCCTGCGCCATCCAGCAAAGCCCATTAAACCATACGCAATTATGGAGCATATAGAAAAGGGGAAGCTAAATTCCAAGAAAAAAAATGCATACATATAGAGAAATTTCACAATACCACAAACAATTCAACAAAAACGTAATGTCTAAGAAGGACAATTTTTATCACAATGACACAAACCAACAATTGAATAGCTAAATTGACACCCCAAGACAGAAGAGGCAGAAGAAGAACAAGAAAAATCATACTTTTAGCAGAGCTAGAAGTTAAAACCTTAAAGTCATCTCATTTAAAAAGAAAACCATCACAATTTCCACAATGACAAAATCTACAAACAGAAATTCCAATCAAAGACATCATTAAGAACTGACATCAATCGACCGCTCACCACATGCTACCGCCGTACTTGAGCGTGTAGGGCCCACTCTCCAACATCCTTCCAAAATGGCTGTGGACCTTGTGCCTCTCCCTCCCGGTCTGATCCAACAGCGTCAATTCGAACAAAGCCCTCACGTCCGTACCCTCGCTGGCAAGCGCGATGAACAGAGAAACGTACGTCGCATTGTCCTCGGCGCTCTTCCCGTCGGGGTAAAAGTAGATAGCCCACGAGTAGCCGCCGACATCAAACGTGTCGGAAGCCATGTACTTCCCAATCCCAAGCCCCTTCGACAGAGAATACCCGCTGATTTTGAAATGGTGAGTGCCGTTTACCGTCTCGGTGATCGACATCGAAGTGGTGGTTGGAGGAGAGGCATGAGCGGACGAGGACGACGACGGCGAGGGCTTGGAGGTTTCTCGGAGAACCTTCCCCATGCCCCGTCAGCTAGAATTTGACCTACGTGGGCTCGAATTTCGGGAAAAACAGAAATTTGGGATCGGGATCTAGGGTTTCGAATTGAAAATGAAAGCAATTGAGATGGAATCTGTTTGGAGCCCAAAAAGGAAATGGAATTGGATAATCTCGGACTAAGATTTAAAGAATCTCTCCTGGTTGGAGAGGTGTTATAGGGAAGATCAGAGTTTGGTAAGAAAATCTAGGGTTTCTTTTCCGGAAGGTAATAGGACCGCGGGGTAAGGTGAAATTGTAACGTTTCTGTACGAATAAAGAACTCTATGTGTACATATATATAGATATATATGTGTGTGTGTGTGTGTGTGTTTATATATGGAGAGAGAATTGGCCGACAATGACTTATGAGTTTTGAATTAGGGATTAAAATTAAAAATTATTTTTTGGACAGTGAATTATTGCTGACAACCAGCCAGTAGACGGCCCAGACTTACGTCTGCGAAATACGCTACTCGCTGCCCTTGCAAGCCACGCGTATCCGTTAAATGTGTAACTTTTTTTTATGAAAAAAAACCCGAGTAAGTATTGCAATTTTGCCCAATCCAATACAATAACTTAATAAATTAAAAACTATAAAAAAGTAAATAACTTAATAAATTAATCCTTCTTAGATAATAGACTGTTTATTCTTTTTAAGATTATAAATAAATTAAGCTTTGAATTTTACATTATGTCAAATTAAAAGTGTAAAATCTTCTCATATATTTAATGAAATGCAATCATAGACCATTTCTTTTCCTTTTATAGAAAAAAAAATAAAATCAAGTTTTTTCCCTTAAAAAAAGTAAAATTTGTGAACAATATACTTATGATGTTGGCAAAAATTTGCACCAGCATTTTTTTTACCCGGTGTTTGACAAAGTGGTAGGAACTACAGTTTTCACCACAAACTTAGTTTTAAACAGTATAAAGCTCTCACATGCTACAGTAACAATAACAAAAATTTGCTACAGTTTAAAGCTCTCACATGCTACAGTAAAAGTGGTTCTCACCACTGGTTCCCATCACCTTCCAAACACCCCCTTAAACAAATTGACAACGTATAGCCCATAGATAGATGATCAAATTTTTGTTAGTTTCTTCTTTTTTTTTTGAAGAAAAAAATCACTTATCACGTCATAGTCTCATACCACTATATTGAAACTCATTTGTTCTCTCAACTGTATTCTTTTATTATTTTTGGAAAAATTAGAGAGATGATTTTTCATCAACAAAGAAAAATGAGAAAGGCAAATACTTGTCTTTTTTTCAAAGTGACCGTTTGTTTTTTGTTTTTTTTTTCTCCCGCATTTTATTTCCTTTTAAGGGCGAGGTTTGCATGACGCGGCCATCCCGCGACTCGCGGTCGTGGGACTAGCTTTTTCAGAACACAAATGATGTAATATGGCTGCTTTCGCAAAGCGCTGGAAAGAATAGAATACACAAGGCCCACAGTTGTTACTGAAGACACCAGTATCGGAGGGGTTACAAAGATAGAAGACAAGATCTATTGGCCATCACAGGTAGCCTCCTTGGTCCTACGGTTGTGGGTCCACAGCACTTTTTCACCGAGACGGTGTTTGCTTTCCGAGTCTGTATGCAACTTAGTGAGTGAAAGAGACCTCTATTAGAAAAAAATAGGATCTGCTCCAATAGAAACTCGCACGTGTCCATTTTTTATTCTTTAAATTTGTCGAATCTCATCAATTTTCTTTTCTATGGACCTAACAACAACTATTTTTCGGTGGATATTTTTTTCGACTTCAACCAAATAAATTGCCAAAAAATATAAAAAAAAAAATGCATAAACACTAGCAGGATGTTTCTTCTTTTAATATCAAGGAATTTAGTGTAACACAGGTTGCAAAGCCTTAAATCCGACACCAGATAGTTAGGCCTTTGTAATATTTTTTTATTCATTATTGTAATATCGTTTGTACCTTTCTATAACACTCAATTTATTGAAATATAATACTTAATGTTAAAAGTATTCAACAACATTTAAAAAAACAAATTAAGTGTTACACAAACAAATGAACGATGTTAGATTTGTAAATAAATACTGTTACAAGAACCTGGTTGGAGAATAAAGACGAAACCATCTACGGAAGAAGGTGGACGACCATCTCTTGAACTATTTTTCTTTTAATTTTATGTATGAAATTTTTAAAAAGCTGTGTCTTTTTAAAATTGTATTTCGTCCTTTCTATAATTATATTTTACATCCCTTAAAATCATTTTTTACCTATGCTAAAATTTTACATATTTTATTTGTCTCATCTCATCAATTTAGTCACGTTTTCATCTTTCGACTAAGGTTTCAAACTCCACTTCTGGACATATTTCCAATAATATAAAGGAAGTTTCAAGAAGTTTCAAGAATTATGATTAACAAGAATATTGCTATTTGTTATTTTTAATGCATAGTCGTGAGTATGGTGGTATAATATAACTATCACATGTCAAAAAGTAAAACCAAGATTATTAGTTCTCACATCAATGTATTCAAAGTTTAATACACTGACACACGTATAATTTACGTGACCACTAACAATAATTCATCGTATTTTTTTGTACCAACATCACGCTACCATCTCTATGGATGATATACACAGTCAGAGGTGTGGATCTCACACACACTTCAATGCATTACGACAGCTTTCTCCTCTTTACTAGATTTGTAGAGCTTAAAACTTCTGTTCAAAAAAAAAGAAGGCGAAATTGTAGGACAGATTAATTTCTAGCCATGGAAAAAGTCCAAAGACGCATTCATTAGTGTTAAGTTCTTCTGGTCACCCAATTTGTACCAAAAAAAAGGGGGTAACAAAGGGCCTTAGAATCTCCTTGAAAAAGAAAGGGCATAATAAATACCATTCATGAAGACAGTTGGGACTAATAACACGAATAATCTTTGACCCCCGTATCAATTGGTTGCTGCCTCCAAATTGATTACAACTTACAAACGTTTATAAGCTAGACTAAGTTTGACCAAGTTGGGGCCTTTTCTGCTGTAATTGCATGAACTCACCAAAATTGGTCAAGATGGGGGCTTTTCTATGGTTATCGCATAAGTTCACCCAAATTGATATGTATCCCGATAGGGCGTCGTTCTCTGCTCGTGGGCCCACAGGGACACACGGTGTGGTAGTGAGAGGATTGTCTGTCAGGATTTACAACAGTACTCTAGCATGTGAAAACTTTACACTGTAGCAATTTTTTTATTGTTATTGTAACATGTGAGAGCTTTACATTGTTTATAACTGAGTTTGTGGTGGGACAACCAAACATGGTGTAAATTGAAAAAAAATATTTTCATTCTTGTAGGATCAAAATTTCATTACTTATAAACTTGTAAACCATAGTTTAATATGTATCATACTTTTTGAAATAGGTCTCTTTTTTTGTTAGGAATGGAGCAATAATTTTATGAAATTAAATAGGATCGTCCATTCAAGTGAGATCAATTTGATAATAGAGCCTAATCGGATACATAATAATGAAAACTTATGTCGAATCTAAAACGGGGAATTCTCAAAACTTAATGCCAAAATAGAACCAATAGAACTAGATTTCATTGTCAAGTAAATTTCCATTCTTGGCGCATGTTAAATGATAATCTTAAGTGCTTGTACAAAAGTTGATATAAATCATTTTCAGAACACGTATCCAGTTATACCATTTTGAGGTCTGCGGGTTGTTGAACGCATTAATAGTTGACGTATTCAATATGAGATTGACCAAATGAGAATAGTAAATATGATATTGACTAATAAAACAATATTTTTAATTGTGACAACTAAATTTCTTCTCGTTGCTATCATTTTTTTTTCACTAAATAAATCACAAAAAAATTCTGATGTTACAATGGCTTTCGGGAAAAATTTAAAATAGAATGTGGCTCTGAAAAATGGGCCATTTGGCATGGTTGGTGAAGTTTTTAACATGGGATAGGGTCAATTATCGGTCAAAATGGCAGAGTTTGAATTTTCTCAACCTGATGGTGAAAATTAGAATTAATAAGGTGGTTATTTTACCGCCGTGGCCCATGACCGTAAACAGTACTGTGTTGAAAACAACTGCTCAGCAATTATTTTATTCTTCTACGGACCTATATGCAACAATTCTGATTGTATCTCAGTTTATCGTTATTTCTCTCGTATGTCTTTTTATTTCAGTAAGTATTCATTATCGTTTAAAAAGTTACAAACATTCTCATCAGCTAATTGTGCTTCAATGTTGATATTGAATACAAAATTTGAGGTTTTTTTTTTTTTTGGAAGTTTTTTATGTAAATTTAAAATCCGCCGTCCATGTTAAACCGGTAAAACCCTTCAATCCCAATTGCACTTCTCAAATTAGAGTTAAATGTAACAATTATTTTATTTATTTATTTTTTAATGGGCCGGGGGTGTATTACTTCAAACACCAAAAAAAAAAAAAAAAACAGCCCCACAATAATTCTGCACCACATAAAGATAAAAACAAAAGAAAAAATTATAATACATGTCCAAATTATTGTTACGAAATTAAAATCTAACACAATATTCAAATTATCTTTAAAATGTCTTTAATGATATAGTAATTATCTTAATGATATTACATATTGTACTATATAATTACATATAAATAATTTTAATGATATCATTTTGAGATATTTATATAATTTTTATAAATTAAAGTCATATTTTAATTCCATAAACATAATTGGACTAATTGTCTTATTAACCCAAAACAAAATTATCCATACAATATAAAAATAAAAATGGGTTAATGAAACAATTAGTCCAATTACGTTTATTGAATTAAAATATGACTTTAATTTGTAAAAATTCTACAAATGTCTCATAATGATATCATTAAAATTATTTATATGTAATTATTTAGTATAATATGAAATATCATTAAGATAATTACTATATCATTAAAGATATTTTTAAGATTTTTTAAATATTGTGTTAGATTTTAATTTCATAACAATAATTTGAAAATGTATTGTAATTTTTTCAATAGAAATTAGGTTCAGGCGCACATTAGGCGTGACAATTCCGGGTCCCAGCCACCTAGTTTGGGCTTGAAACGACCTCAGGCTCAATTAGTGGGCCCAGCTCATAGTGGGCCCTCCTTTAGATTCCCTAGATTCTTTCACCAATCACAATCCCGTGTAAGCATGATCGTGAATCACACTCTCTTCTATTATCACAAACCGCAATCGATCAGAAAACACCCATCAAGTCCTTCGAGATCAACGGTCAATGTTATTGCATTGCGTTAAACAAGACAAAAAGAAAAAGAACCCGATTCTCGAGGTGACTCCAATGAAGAAGAAAACGACAGTCTTTTGTTTGTCATGGAGTAAATCCAACCTGGAATCCGGATTCTTAAAGGAGGGGCCGTGAGCGCCACACACTCAAAGATCAGAACTTTCTCGATCAGGCGATTGGATCACGTTAATCCCCAAAATTCCCCTCTTTGTAATTATTTTCTTATTTTTTGTGTATTGGGAAATCTTTGGAATTTTGACGTCCAAAAGATGGATAAATTTATGGCGAGCTGAGAAACTCTCCAAAAAAGGAAAAAAAAAAAAAAAGAAATTTCTGAACTGGGTTTCCCTTAAAGATGGTTGTGAAGCTGTGTTGTTTGATGGCTTCTCGTTGGTACCCTCCTGGTGTGGTATTGCCCCAACAAGACCAGGGCTTCAACCAGGCCATCCAGGTAAAACGCCAACTTTGTATCTCAATTGGGTTTGCTTTGTTGTTTGAAATGATGGGAATTTTAAATTCGTTGGGTTTATTATCAAAATGTCTGTTTTAGATTCTTGCAGGTTTATCTTTCTCTTAGGCTGTTTATTGTCTGATTCGTGTTTCAATTAGTGATTTTTGGCCTATTTATATGGTTTCTAATTCAATTAGTTGAATTCTTAGTCTTTTTCTGTACTTCCTTTTTTTTTTTCCACTTTATATGTTTCCCGACCTTAATGCTACTGAGGATATAACGGTTTTAATTATTGACGAGCCTGTCCGATCCCTGATTAGTTCCGTTGTTCTAGTAATGAATTATTGATTAATTTATATTATTTGACACAGGATTGTCAACCTATTTTGCCATGTTATGGAGTAAGACAAGAGATTAAGAGAGTGGGATCTCTTAATTTGAGGGCTCAAGAGTGTGAGGAGGCATGGAAGCCCATAAGAGGGTTATCCAAGCCCAGCCAGTTTGTTAATATAGACTCTGCGGTTAAAAGCCCCTTGCTCACTAATGTGAAAGGTATGTAAACCTTTATTCTTTCAGTTGAATGTTATTATCAGTTCTATTCTATAGAAAAATGTTCCATTGTGTTTCAGTTTCTTTGCCGACGTTTCGGTATACATTCAATATGTGTCACTTCCTTGTTGTGGTTGTGGTGTGTAAAAGTAACTCTTAATTAGAAGTCTCAGTTCTGCTGTTATATTAGTTTTTCTATAATCATGCCCTCCATAAGCCCTCATGGCGATGAATTTTGTGCATCCAAGCCAATTCAAATTCATCCTTGCATGATTAGATGTGTAGGCATAATTTGTATGGCTTCTGACAGCACGCCTATTTCATGTGATCTGATATGGAAACAAGCATGTAAGAAAGTATTAGCTGAATACGAGATTAGTCCACTAACAATTAAATTAGCAAAATAAAAGGCTAGCAGGGCCAGAGGGTTGATCTATTATATGATTTGGATTTATAGGACCACAATGGTTTAAAGGCCGAGCTGCTGAGGGGAAGGAAGGAAGATTAAGTGGATCTTTTAAAGCCTGAGGGAAAATAAGTAAGCAGATTTTTTCAAAGGCCGAGGGAAAAGAATAAAAACGAGAAACATTTTGTGACGAGTGTTATCAGAGGCTCTGTTTTTTTTCCCTTCCTCTTTTATAGATTGATCGGTTGGCATGCGAGTAATTCAGGCTTTTATTTGTTCTGCTCGTGCTATTCTGCTTTGTACTTTTCTTATACTACGTCGGATTTGTTTATAACTCATGTTTTCTCTACTTCTGGTTGCAGATGCTCATCCAAGTTCAATGCTTTTCAGCTCTGTAATTGCTGGACATTGCACAAGACATGAAAAGATTATGCAGTTCCTCATGTCAGGAGCAACTGAACTAGAGGGACGCACAGTGGATTTAGCTTTACTTTCTGAGTTGATGGGTTTGCGATCATTGAGAATGGATTCACATCAACACCCAACTCCTCTACTCTACCCTGGTACTGAACCATACGCCCAAAAGCCTCTTTTGGACCTTGTTGGGGATCTGGTGGGTAGTTCAAGAATTACAATTCACCCAGATGGTCGAGTCTTATTCCATGGTACGGGGACTGAGGTCAGGGATATACTTTCAGTTGTTGCTGAGTTTTACTTGCCAAAAAATTCGGCGAAGTGGAAAAAGCAGTCAATGCTAGTCCCACACTACAATAGGTATGTTAATTGCCCCCCTTTTACTTGAATCTTTTGTCATGTGAATTGTGTATAGACATCTATTGTTGTATTTTTATTGATGATACAATTTTATCATACGAAATGCTCTGCCCTATTTCATGATTAACTCGTTCATCTCTCTCACGACTTTGCCACTGCCTTTGGTATTGTTATGAACCTTAAATTGATTATTATACCTTCTTTGTGGTTGAAAATTTGAAATATACTTATGTTCAAAATGCTTATCTTAGCTATTTTATCAATTTGATAAATGAAAATGCATGGCTTTTATCATTTTTAGTATGTAGATGAAGGGCTCAAGTAACAAGTAATTAATTAGTCAGGATTCACTTGTTTCACCGGACCACAGCATGACCAATATTCACTTGTTTCTCCAGACTACAGCATAACCGATTGCTTGACTGAATAATTTCCTATGCGTCTTACATGATCAATCATTGTTGACTGTGATGAAACTCTTAGGTTTATTTATTTATTTATTGTCCATACCTTTCATCAAAGTTTTAAAATGTTTGCCATTTATTTCTATGGACCAGGCAGGACAGCATTGAAGTAGGGGTTCTTGTTGACAGGCCTTCTTTGAACCTTCAAGCAACAACCGTTGCTCCTTTAAAAAGGTTGGATGTACAAATACTTCTCTCTGCCCTATTTCCCATTTACCATTGCTAGCGTCAGTTTTGGGATTATTTGTCTGGGTAGCTTGCCAAAGAATATTGCAATGTAACCAAGTTTACATATTCCCGTCCTTCTAGCAAACTGGTTAATTATGACTTCCTTGCTAATGTTAGCTAATTTTGTGTGTAACAGTCCTGAAAAAGTCAAGGTCAAGTCACCAACGAAGAAGAGTGGTAGAAAGGTAGGCAGAGAGCGGGATCTCTACAAGAAGAACTACTTCCACGCTTGTGAGAACCTTCTATCTATAATGGTTGACAAGAGGAAGCATGGAAAAACAGCCTTCCTTTCACTAAAGAAATGTGGTCCGGAACTTCCTGAGCTCCTCACTCAATTCTCTGCCGGCATTGCTGGGATTGGCCTGGCCGTTCTTTTCTCTGTCGTGTGTAAGTTAGCTTGTTCGAGGGTACCCTTTTGCGCTACAAGACTCTTCAACACCGGATTAGGATTTGGGCTCTTTTGGCTCTCTTGGGCAGTTAATAAGCTGAGGGACACAATTGTCTACGTCAACAAGAACCAAGGCAAGTTGGGTTTGAAGGAAGAGGAAATGATGAACAGAGTGGACAAGAGCGTGAAAGAGATCTATTTCAGAGCTGCAACTCTGATGGCGGTGGCGGTATTGAGGTTTGCTTGAGGCCTAATCAATCTATTTTTACTCAAGGCAGATACAAATGGTACGGGAAACAATTTGACTGGCTGTGCAAGTGACAGTAAGTGTATGTGTAAACATGTACTGGTAGATGATTAGACTGGGTAAAGCTCGCCGGCTTGGCTTCTGAGGTGGTGTGGTGCAGAGGCTCAACTTGAAATAATCATTGAAAAGGAATTCATAAGGATCTTAGGTATGACATGATGCAGAGTTCTCTAGAGACTGAAGTCTGTCTGATCGCCAGTCAGCATTAGTAATTCCATGTTTTATATTTAGATTAGATTTTGCATTATATGGCAGTACGGAAACTTGGCTTGGTTAATTATTGCATCACATTGCATACAATACAATCAATTTTGTGCATGAAATTCGACGCTTTGTTTTACTACCGTGAATCTTGTCTTCGTATTCTTTGGATATGTACTAGAGCAGTTGTCGCGTGCGTTTAAATTCTCGAGTGGTATAAATTCGTAGTATGTGATCAACCGATGGATTGCCTCTTTTTTTTCCCGGTCAAAAGACGTTCTCATATTGTGATAATCTGAAATATAATAATTTTTATTTATTGGTCGAAATATCATAGTCGGACCAATTTAATTCAAGTTATTATGCTTTGACCACATGACTTTCTACAATAAATTTTACGAATCTATTATTATTTCTTATGTTACGGACCAAAACTGCAAGGGGAATACTTTCAGACAAACACTACTTTAAAAGAGACTGATAGAGCCAAAAATCGTACATCAAACCCCAACAAGCCAGAAAAAAGAGAGGCACAGAAATGCACAATTTCACAAAACGAAGGCTAAATGAATTTTTGCATTACATTGACAGGAGGTTTTAAGTTCAGCTATGTCAGGTAAGGGAACAAAAACCAACCACTGCCTGTTAAGGTCACCGCAGGAAATAGGGGCATTCTACGTCTAGCAGAGAAGTGGTGAAATCCAACTCATGATTCAAAACTGTTGAATACAGCTGGAATGCTATAGCAAGGATAGGCCAAATATTAGTTCCAAAATAATTCGATTTCTTGAAGAGTCTCTGCGTAGCATTCTGAATCCCCAAGTTTTAGACGAGTCAACCTGGCAGTTGTGGTTGCAAACTTCTCCTGAGGAAAGCAGACATCTTTTCATTCGCTGCGTGCCCCCGATCTAGACAGTGGAAGTAGTCATCCACTTGAGAGAAAAAAAAAAATGCTGCTAATCAGATGAGTACTTCATTGTTAAACTCATAGAGAAGCACTTGGGACACTCTATGAGGACAAAATGATACACTTTGAACACAGAAGACGATGTGTCTCCCCCTCTTATTCCTAAATAATATAGTGAATATTTATTGAAGCAGTACATGACATGCTGCTTATGCATGAAACGTATGTTTACCTAGATGAAGTTGAGCTCACGAAAAAGGCAAAATGCTTGGGCTAACATTAATTTTTAGCTTTAATAAAAAAAAGGTTGTAGGGCGGCTGGGGGGTGGGTGGTGGTGTGGGTGGGGGATCACAGGGGTAGAGAATGGCATACCTAGATAATCCCAGGGAAGCATCCCGTGTGCATATGGAGCCCTTTAGAAGAAGATTGTCTATATAGCCCAACCACAAGGTGGTCCCAGCTGGAACCCACAACTTCTTGCCAGGGACAAGTGGGCTTGGCACCCCATGAAGCTCTCGGTCGTAACATGAAAGTATAGAACACCATGTAAAGATTGTAGCCACTAAGAACTTGGCGATGTGGTAAGCCCACTTGTGGTTCGAGCTGGGACCATATTGACAGTCGGAGTATATGGGAAATCCACTTCAAGAGCACTCCATATGCCACGCGGAGATGCTTTGTCTCTCTGAGTTATCTGGCTACGCCATTCTCTACTCCTATAACCCTTTTATTATTATCAACTATCTAGAATGTTAAGTGATGAAACAGGATTGACAACTAGTAAGAGCTACCTGCCATTGCACCCTGGGTAACAGACGTGATGATCCCATTTTCCATGGGTTCACCTTCTACCTTTGGAAATCCTTCTGGAAGGACCGAGTGGACCAAGTTTGGAAAGACAAGATATGCAAAAGCCGTCATTTTCTGAAATTAGGAAACAGAAATAAGGTAAGACCAAAACTCTGTATACAACAGAGAAAATGTGCAGCCCAAAACTCTGCATACAACAAAGAAAATGCGCAACTGAATATGTCCTAAACCACAAGGAGATGTTCAGTAGAGTGTAGGACAGCGACCATGAACAAAGTAAATTTAAATATGAAACTGATCAACCTGCTCTTCTAGCTTGGTGGGGTCCAGTATAACATATCCACTTTCTGCCAGACCACAACATATTGCAACTGCACAATCCAGTGTATACAGTCAGGAAGAATTCAATAAAGAAAGTGAAAACCAGAGATAAACACAAGTGTCACTACCAGCAAGATGTTTTAGAGGAATTCCAGCATCTACGAGTGCAGCGCATGCGGCATTTATGGAACAAGGGAGAAGCTAGGCATCAAGTCAAGGTACTGATAACAATTTAAGAGCAAAAATCTGGTAAAGTTAAGATGCCGAACCACATTGAAAAGCCTTTTCCTTTGTATGTAAAAACAACATTACTCATTAAATGTAGATTTCAAACTCGTATCTCTTGAGAACACCAGAATTATAAAAAAGTTAAACATGACTTATCGGATATACATGTCAAACTTGTACCTTGATGCTCATGCCCTGGTTAACTAAATGGAAATGGGTGTACTCCACAAAAATGTCATATACTGATTTCTACGATATTTTGGCATCTTTAAGCGAATGTCAAAGTAAAGCATTCACAACAACTTTTTTTGTCTCAATCATCACTCCAACTTTCAAAAGAATATTATGTTTTATATTGTTCAAAGAAAGAAACCAAAATCCCTTCGTATGAAAAAACATAACAAGGTATATGTAACAAAAGTTGCAGTGTCAAAATCTCACTTCTACAAAGGTCAAAATACTGCTTTAGATGTCCAGTTAGAGAGGCTATAATGTGGCAAAAAATGCGTAACATGGAAGAATACTGCACCATCATCGTTAACAACCTGCAGCAGAAACAAAAAATTTAATGGTTATGGGTGGAAAAGGCATGTACTAAGCATTTTTCGAATTTTACATGCATCATATCAGAGGAAGTAAAAAACACAAAAATTTAAAAAAAAAAAAAAAAAGGCATCCATTTAGCAGCTTTGATTTACATTTCTAAAACAAGAACCTAATATTTATTATATTCCATGATGCTAAAAAGCCAAAGCCAAAAAATAGGAAAACGTGATGATTTATATCAAACAAATGACTAACAACTAACAGAAGAACAAAAAAACTGCAGTAATTAAAAATATATATATATAAAAAAGAAGATATGAATGCTACTAAAAACCAAGACCAAGGCAACTTCTAAGAATCAAATATATTTTTGTAATATAAAAGGGAAAAATGAACTGACTTGTATTATAACTGATGTTGTTGTATTTATATTGACAGTCAAAATGCAGATACTTTGCAATGTCCTCTTCAATATCATCTCGTACTCCCTTTCCAATTTTCCTACGTTTGAAGAAAGTTTAGCAATGTCTCAAATAGGCATTATTGCAAAAAAATGCATGTCCCACTTCCCATCGTAGTGATCATCAGCAATAGCCGAAGACTAAAAGAAACAAAAAATAAGTTTCAATTTGTGAAATGACAAACCAAGCCAAAGCTAAACGCAATTTATTTAAGTTTGATTCATTTTCGCTATCCACTGAAAGTGATAACTTCCAAATGAGCACATTTATAAGATTTATTCACCAAAAACAAACGTTCCCAGCAGTACATTTTCTCCTATCCTTTGTTATATCCCATTTTCATGTTCCCTACTTTGATTTCTGAGGAAAACTCTTCCTCTCTTCGTTGTACATCTCATTCAGTTCAATAAATTCAGTTTCTTGTCTCAAAAAAAAAAAAAAAGAAAAAATCCCATTTTCATGTTAATAAGAGGGAGTGACCAAGTGACCCAATCAATCTATCCTTTAGGAGGTAGAAGATTTCACCTTTACCAACTGTAAGTAGAATAAGAGTTGTTCTCTTTCAGTGAGAAAAGTAAGGAAATAAAGGAAAAAAAAAAAAAAAACTCTGCCTTTCCTAACTAAAAGAAGGAATGGGATAAAGGGACAGCCTAACTCCTAATTCCACCTAAGCCGGCCCGGCATTCCTGTCGAAGGAATGGTTTAGAAGGCTGATATACAACAAACGCAAATGAAGGCGCATTAAAGACCTAGTTATATATTGACATGAACATTAAAAATAAATAAAATTACATGCATCTTTTCTTCTAGGGGTCACAATGTAGCCCACCAAAAGGGGGAAAGAAAGGATCTTTACGCTAACAATAACATGGAAAAGAACAGGAAAAAAAGTTACCACTCTGCCCAGTTTTAGGTTTCCAAATAACTTCAATACAAGCCTTCTCAGGGTTTTCGTTCTTCCTTGCTCCTGCTTTTGGTCCATAAACAGCAGCAAGAACTTCCGTATCTCCTGTTGAAACGAGAAAAAAAAAAAAAGAAAAAAGAAAAAAAACTAGGTAAGTTTCTAACAAAAGCATCCCATTTCAAAACACACAAAATCGATTAAGAATCATGACACAGTATTGGAAGTAAAAAAAATGGCCAAAAAAAAGGCAAAACCCATTGAAGAAAATAATCATAAGGAGAGAGAGAGGGAGAGAGAGAGAATTTAACAGTTAGAAAGACGATAAATACCTTGGGACCAACTGGCGGAGCCATGGGCACGGTGAAGCACGTTGCGAGAACAAGCAAGTGGTCTAAACTGGTTCGGCGTTCGCCCATCGATTCTCTCGATCTCCATTGCTATGGAAAAGTAAAGTACCCAAATTAATTGATTGTTCCCCTCAAGTTCTAAACTACAGAATAGAATAAGAAACACAAATGATGGAAAAATATATATATCGGAAAAGAATTTGTAGAATGTAGTTTGGGGGCTTTAGGGCTTTAGGGTTTTTGGGTCTTTACTAGTATTCTTAGGTTCCCCGGTGGAGCACGGTGACGGCATGACGGCTAGAGAGAAGGCATCGTCTGGTGGTGCATCTGTCTGTTTATATGTTAAAATGTGACTGTAGTATTGGCCTTTTTGATTATTTGAATTAATATTAGAAATTTTGATTATTTGACTTAATATAAAAATAATAATAATACAATATATGCTTTTTCTAAGGTAATATAGCTTTAAAAAAACTTTATTTTTAGTCCATAAATAACAAAAATTTTATATTGACTTTTAAAACGTCTCAAAACAAGTCCCTTGTTAAGGATGTTCAAAGAAACTGATAAACAGTAAAAACCAACTAATTCGTTTAACATATATATATATATATATATATATATGTTGATATTTGTTATTTATTCTTTTAAAAATATATATTTTTGAATAGGTTAGTTTTTCTTCATCAGTTTGGATATTAAATTTGGTATTCTCAAACCGGTAAAGAATGCATATACGAAATTTCCATATTTTCATTACAAACAATTTAATATTTCAATTGTAACTCAAGTTTTAAGTTTAACAACTATTGTATACAAGTGCTTTTTATTATACCAACTTTTTTGTTTTTTCAAAAATGTTTTACTAACATGGTTTTTATTAGTTATTGTAAACCTTAAATTCTAAAGTATGCCCTTCAGTACTAGATTATTATGAATATTTTCATTTCTAAGCACACCCTACAATGTTGAATAATTTTAAATATTGCTTTATAAATGAAAAGTTTTAGAAAAAATACTCAAAACACCTCTTTTGTTTTTCTCTAAATATTTAATATCCCGCTTATCCGTGTAAATACCTAATACATTTCAGGTGTTTAAAAAATAATAATAATAAAATAAAACTCAAAATGCCCAATCAAACATTTTACCCTTGCAAATTTGATTCTTGAACTGCACAGCTCGGCATTTATGGTTGCATCAACCAATGTGACAACCAGTCGTTAATTTTCTGCTCTTTTTTTTTTTTTTGTTAATAAATTTTCTGTTTGTTTATAATCCTACAATTGAGAAACAGCGTGTTGTATGCAAATGCAACCGAAGGTAAAAGAATCTTTGTGGAGGAAGAATGCTAATACCGAAGCAAATGTCTGCATGTTGTTGTTCATGTTGCATCGCAAATTGGTTGGCAATTGATAGTGTTGTTAGTTCAATCTTTTAAAAAAAAATGATAGTATTCATAGATACAATATAGCCATTCTAGTGCTAAAAATTCCAAGCATAGTTTTGCCATTCAGAAGCTTTCGTTAATTCTTTTGCAAATGTGGTTGTTAAACTTTGATAGACCAGTAATAGATCAGGGTGAGTAGATTTTCTATTCTAATGAGAAAAAGACAATTTTACTACTCTTGGAAGACATTCTAACATAGAGAACAAAACTTTCCAATTTTTGTTAGAAAAAAATAAGAGATATTTATCTTTCTAGATCATTTGTTTTAGGTTAATTCAAAAATTATATTTTTAGTTTTTGATCTCATCGAAAATATACTTTTAGATTAAGTTTAACATACAAATCTAAACCTCATTTCAGTTAATAGTTAGATTCTTTACTTTTAAAATGACCAAATTATCATCAAGTAAAAAAAAAAAGAACTATTAATTACATAATTACACCTCCTAGTTTCAACTATTTCTCAATTTACCTTCTATTCTTAGAAACTACAAAGCTATCCTTTAAATTGAAAAAACTTGCTTCAATTTCATCATTATAAATAGAAAAAATTAGATAAAATGACATAATTACCTTTAAGCAGTTACGAAAAATATATCATAAAGATAAAACATTAAAACTTTTAAAATAAAACATCAAATTTCCAAAAGTTCTTAAATTTTATGACTTTTTAAATGATAAAATACTTTTTAAAATATTTTCCTTAGAAGAAAAATATATTTTAAAAATAAACTTGGTCTAATTAAAGGTATTTTTGTTTTAGCTTCATATTTTTTTGTTAAAAAAAAGTCTACAAACGATTAAATTAAAACAAACTTTAAATTTAAAAGATACCTTTGTAGTTTCTTAAAACAGAAAGATAAATTAAAAAATAATTAAATTAGAAAATGTAGTTATATAATTAACCTAAAAAAGAATTAAAACCTTAAAAAAATAAAAAAGAAAACAAAAACAAAAACAAACAAAATACCTACTTATGATGGTATTATTTACATCTATTTTTTATGGTATTTTTTTACATTTTTCAAGTCAAAAATCTTAGTGTAAAGTTTTTTTTTTTTTTAGTTTTAAAAGTTCTCCTTTTTTTTTTCAATTTTTGGGTCTCTTAGAGTAATTTATTAGGTTAAATTGAAGACTGATTATGAAAAAAGTATAAATTTATATATTAAATCTAATTTAAAAATATAAATCTAATAAGATCAAAAATAGAAGATATATGGTTTGAATAAACGCTAAATACAAGGCATAAAAAAAAGTAAATAACCCAAAAAATAAAAAATAAAATTAGCTTTCTCCGCCATTTCTGAAGACAACATGCTTCTGGGGTGTTTGGAAGGTGGTGGAAGCCAGTGGTGAGAATCACTTTTACTGTAGCATATGAGAGCTATGAGAGCTTTACACTGTAGTAATTTTTTTTATTGTTATTGTAGCATTTAAGAGCTTTATACTGTTTATAACTGAGTTTGTGGTGGAAACCGCAGTTCCCACCACTTTGCCAAACACCCGGTTCGTTAAAACAAAACTATTGCAAATGTCCTCTTTCCACATAAAAATATGAATAGTAAGGGGAACAATAATTTTGAATGTATGATGCAGAAACTGGTTATTTGTCATACTGCTTGTCAATAACATTATTAAAGACCAGAAAAACCAAAAAGAAAATAAATGAAAACTTGTACTACCATGTGAAAAAATCAAGCCCAACCATTCCTCTTTGACAAGACCTAGAATTAACAACCGCATCGAATCTCATAGAATCTAAGCAAATATTTTCTTTTCTTTTTTTTTTTGTTCACAAATTCCTTTTGCTAATTAGCTGGCTCATTCAAGTACCTTTGAAACTACTCCTGCACCAACTGTTCTACCTCCCTCTCGCAAGGCAAATCTTTGTCCTGTCGGTGAAACAAGCGCATTATCAGGACATTTCAGCGTAAGACGATCATGCATCTATAACCATAACAAATTTGTCTCTCTACGAACACTGTTACGAACTGTGATAGCCACAAACATGTATTCAAAACTGAAACCTATAATAACAGCTTCTTAAAAGCAAATGACTACATGCTTGTACATACGCCCAAAACATAGCATAATGTTCCCATCAATTTGTCAATAAGATAAGTGAACATGAGGAAAAAAAAATTAGACACATAGATGCATGAAGACTCGAAGCATATGAGTACGCCTAAGCAAAGTGCAATCAATTATTGGCAATTATCATAGGCAAAATACAACTTACAACATTATGCTCTGTCCTACTGTGGCTAAGCTATTCTATCTTTTTTTCATGAAACATCATGCTAACTTACCTTCTTCAAGAGGAACAGGTTGAAACAACTCAAAAACAGCGCTCACATTGTCCCCAGGCATAACCATCTTATTTTTTTCAGACAATTCTATTTTTCCAGTGATATCTGCCGTCCTCATATAAAACTGAGGCTGATAGTTTGATACAAATCCAGTTTTACGTCCGCCTTCCTCCTTCGTAAGAACATATATCTCTGCTTCAAACCTCTTGAATGATTTCAAAGTTCCTGGCTTGGCAATTACCTGCACGGTGAACAACCGTAAGTTTTATTGTTCAGCTTTTAATCTTGGTTAGTTGCCCCATACAATTTGAATGTTACCCGTTACATTTAAAGTAAGCCTTTTTCCCCTGTAGTGGATATATCTTGGAATACTAATGAAGCAAATGGATAGGGAAAATATATAGAGAAAAAATAAGAAAGAAAAACTAGTAGG
Source organism: Artocarpus hirsutus (assembly GCA_946598075.1). NCBI lineage: Eukaryota > Viridiplantae > Streptophyta > Magnoliopsida > Rosales > Moraceae > Artocarpus > Artocarpus hirsutus. Next base: position 68,875 of record CAMOHE010049073.1, read on the forward strand.
AAGCTAATAGTGTTAAAAGCCAAATTAGCACTAGCAGTCCAAAACTGCATTCAAACCAAGATTTACGTGAGTCCAATGTGAGAAATGAGAAAGTTTGCAATAACAAATTTAATAAACTACGTTTCAAGAAGTTTTATATGGTACCACAACAAGCCAACATAAATAGATTCATGTGGTGTAACAGGTGTCATATACCTGTCCTCGGAACACATCTTCTCGTTTTAAACCTCGAAGAAGAAGACCCACGTTATCACCAGCCTATTTAAATGCCCAAAGCAATCATTAATGGAACCAGATGAAACAGGATATAATGAGATTTCATTTAGTCACTTACTTGCCCCTGATCCAAAATTTTCTTAAACATCTCCACACCTGTCACTGTAGTTTTGAGAGGAGCACCCCCCTGGATGAGAAAATTAAATGTCAGCGCCAACCATCCCCAGTCCTTACAAAACATATTGCTTATAGAGGCATTAGCAATTTAACAACATTGCATGATATTCCGTTAAATAAGAGTACAAAGCAAATGCAGAAAGCAGCTTTGCCCAAACATAGAAAAAGTAAACGTATATATCTACCTGCTTCAACCCCAGAATCTCAACTTCCTCACCGACTTTAATAGTCCCTTGCTCAACACGACCAGTTGTTACAGTTCCACGTCCCTGTGACAAAAAGAAAATACAATAGCAACTCCAATTCAAGAAAATACCATACACACAGCTAATATAGACTTCCAAGAAATAAAGGGAGCAGAACAATCCCATTGTTAACACAAGAAAGTGAGCAACCTTAAGATGAAGAACAAAAATCAAATCTTGAGAAAAGCAAGCTCAAGGTAACATTTCTATGTTTTTTTTTTTTTCCCAAAAAAAAATGTAAATAGCAGAAGCAGCAGCAATTACAACAGCATTGCAACGCAAGCAACCTAAATGTTTGGGGGAAAAAATACTGCCTATTCAAAGGAAGCACACTGAGAATTCATGTCCATAGATCTCCCCATAGAGAACGATGGAATAGAATAGATGCTTTGCATAAGCATAGCTTAAACACATGAAAGATTTACCTGAATTGAGAAAACATCTTCAATTGGCATAAGGAAAGGCTTGTCAAGTTGGCGTACGGGGTCGGGAATGTATTCATCAACAGCATCCATCAATTTTAAAATAGCTTTTTTGCCAATCTCTTCGTTGGTGCCTTGCAATGCTGACAAAGCCGAGCCACGGATGATAGGAATCTCATCCCCAGGAAACTTGTAGAAGGACAGAAGCTCTGCCGTATAAGAAAATGTGAAAATCCAAGTGAAGATAATATCAGTACCTTAAGATGATTTCAGATATTACGCACCACGAAGTTCCATTTCAACAAGTTCTAACAATTCTGGATCATCAACAGCATCAACTTTATTCAAAAAGCACACAAGTGAGGGCACACCAACCTGCCAATATGTTCAAAAAAACCTTTTAGGCATGCTATACGTTCAAAAAAAAATTAAGCATATTCACCAAGGCAATAACGAAATGTACACCTGTCGTGCCAGCAAAATGTGTTCCTTAGTCTGGGGCATGGGCCCATCAGGGGCAGATACAACTAAGATACCCCCATCCATTTGGGCAGCTCCAGTAATCATGTTCTGCATAGTAATTATATTAGATGCCAATGAACGAATATATTACTGCTAGTGAAGAACAATATTAGAACGTTCGGAATTTGAATTTAAGAGTTCTTAAAGTCATGTTTATGTTTGATATTTAATTGCTCTTATAGCTAATAATTATTGAGTTAAGCTTATCTTTTTATTAGTTTCGATCTTTATAAATACCTTAGAGATTGTAATTTTAAGAGAGTTGATGATTAATTATTGAATATGGGGTTTCTAGTTTCCTCCTCTTGAGTTCTTGTTCTTCTATTGGAATATTGGATCCTTGGTTTTACCCCTTCCATTATATATCTATCTCTCTCTAGTGGTTCTATTTCTCTTTTAGAATCTATCCTTGTTATCCGGATTCTACCTTTACTATCTAGATTCTATCTCTTCTATTTCACTCCTACATCAATAGCTTAACAATAGAATGTTCGCATGATGGGTGACCAATAATAATTAATTCTTCTTTCATTGATAACTAATAAAACAATCTATGGGTAATTTTGGAACTTGGAGCGTGATTCTCCATGAAATAAACGTGAAGTCTCGTTTGTGGTTGTGAAGAGTGGATAATTCATGGCTTTAAGTAATGCTTCTCTCTAACCCTTTTGGCCCTAACTCATGTAGTACTCGAAAATTCCAATTCAGCTCAACACCATGACAAATCAAATTGCACAAACTAATGCTATTTGTTATACAAAAATAAATCATCTTAACAGCTTACTTTGACATAATCTGCATGTCCAGGGCAGTCGACGTGTGCATAGTGTCGCTTTGCAGTCTCATACTCCACATGGGCCTGCAAGATCAATAAAAACCTAAGTCGAAATAGATGTATAATTTCAGAAGTTGCTTAAACCTACGCCCCGGAAAAATGGCAAACGCATGTTGATCATGAAAATAAACCACATCCTAACCGTTGCAATAGTAATTCCTCTCTTTTTCTCCTCAGGAGCCTTGTCAATCTCGTCAAAGGCAATGGCCTTAGCTTTACCTTCTTCCGCTAGTACCTAATGTAAGTCGCATCAATATTTCAGATTTTGTCTCAAAAAAAAAATTCCTTTAATACCTAACTAACAATGATCATTTGATTAAGAAAATATTACATAAATCTACAAGGAGAATAAATATTTAGGCAGAAAAATCAGAGAAGAAATATTAAACCTTTGTAATCGCAGCAGTCAAAGTAGTCTTTCCATGATCAACGTGCCCGATCGTTCCAACATTCACATGGGGTTTTCTGCTCGAAAACGACACCATACACAAACCAGATTCCAATTACGTTACAGAAACCAAAAGAAGAAGAAGAAGAAGAAGAAGAAATGGCTCAAACTGTGTTCAGGGAAGGGAAATTACGTCCTGGTGAAGGTGGCCATGGATCGCCACCATGGAATCAGGGTGTAAGATCTGTCATTTCCGGAGATTGAGTCGGCGATGGAGAGACCGGCGGGGGTGGATCCTCGGCAGCAGGAATAAAGTTGGGAAGAAAATGGGAGAAGACGCTTGGAGTTAGGGTTTCTGAGAGCGACCGAAGCCATTGAAACACGAAGAAGGAGTTTCTTTACAGAAAGCAAATGGAGAAATGAAAATGCCCTAGAAAAAAGAAATGAAGCTCGAGAGAGTAAAGAGCTTCGCGCTCAGAGTGGCGGAGAGGGGACAGTTCGATGAGGGTTTTAGGGATTATGGGGTTTTTCTGTCCTCGAGGGTTTTTGCTCGGTGGGCCTTTCGGTTCGGTCAAAACCCGACCCGTATTATCCACTTAATCCTGGTCCATAAAGAGGAGCAGAATGAAACGACATGTCATATACCAGATAAAAAACGACCCAAGTTTTGAAAATTTATTATTATTTTTTTTTTTGCTTGGGGGCGAAGCAATATGCGATGGGGTTGACATTTTCCAATGACACCATTGCAGGGTATTTCAAAGATAATAATACTTTAATTAGATTCTTTTATAGTAACTAGAGTAGCAATTACCAATCATTATTTTTTTGTTTTGTTGAAAGGATAATTACCAACCATTATAATAGTGCATTGTATGATTATTTGGATCAAATCTCCTGTACAATATTTGGTATTCTAAACGGTGTCCAATTAATTATATTATGGCATATTATTTAATAAAGATCATGTAAAAGTTAATTAAATTTTTTTAAAATTTTTTAAATAATATATCATAAAAAATTAATTAGACATTATTTAAAACGTCAAAATTGAAGAGAAAAAAATGAATTCGATTGTCTATGATAGTTGTTTGATAGTACTGTCTTTGAAATGTCTTTTTTACTGGTGTTATAGGAAAAAATAATCCATATGCAATAAGCGAATAATACATTTATACTCGTTAACAGTTGCTTGTATGAATATCCAATATCGTTTCTTGGGATAAACGACATGCTATAAAATTTTATAAACATTTGTCGCGTGGTTGTCAACGATGAAAAACCTTGTCAAAGATTAACAACATCACGCTATACACAAACAAAAAAAAGGATGTTTGACAAAGTTAGCTCTAATTAACTTTTTAATTATAAATAGTATAAAATTTTTAAATGCTACAGTAACAAAAAAAATAAGTTATTATAATATAAAGTTTTTATATATTATAATATTTACAAGTCTAAGGAGAATGATAAACAAGCTGTTGAGAAACCGTCTTTAATAAAAGGACATATCGAATGATTCGTATCTAAAATCAACGACGTTAAGTGCAAATTGGAGGACAATTCAGTAAATGAAACAATATGTGGTTTGGAAGGACTGAAAACATAACGACATGTTACAAATAGAAAGGACATCGTTGTAAAATGGCGATGTTTTCTATTGGAGAATAGTGCTATTAGGTCCAAATTGATCTGCCTTTTAACCGGGGCTTCAATAGATCCATTTTGTTTTATCACTCAACATCCAAAATAAATGAAAAATAAAAATATATATACATATATTGCGACGAAGAATGCATAAAAAATACATTTTTTATTTTGATGAATGCATAATGAATACTTGATATTAGCAACATCAGGTGCCATGTGTAGCTCACGTGTGTATATATCAGGTTGAAAAAATTATCACTTTTAAACAACGTATGTAATTACGACATTTCTATACTTGTTTTCAACAACATATGAATAGTGAAACAATGGGAAAATATTGAAAATATTTATCCACAATGAAGCCCAAATGCAGGGCCAAGTTGCACAAAGCAAGTGCTGTTGCCGTAGGTTGCAAACATGTTTCCTTTTTCTTGCAGCGAAAAACCATGTATCTTTTGTTTCATTTGTTCTTTTTTTTCCTTCTTAGTCCTTGGATTTGCATGTCTTTCCATTTTAATCCTTTTTTTCACCTAAACTTGCAAGACACCCTTTTTTTTACCAACCATCATCTTCACCCAATAAAAGAAAACTCTAAAGTTCTAATGGTTTTTGCCACCTCAATTCCACGGCAGTGAAAATTTTGACCATTCAAACAACAGCCTTAATCTTATCACACTCCTTGCCTCTTATTAGCCCCGTCAATTTTAGCTACCTAGCAGTCTTTAACTTTGGTGATTCCAATTCGGACAATGGAGGCATAGCTGCAGGTATTGCTTTTCCCATTGGTCAACCCAATGGCGAAACCTTCTTCCTCATCCCCTCCGGCAGTGATGGCCGTTTGATCATTGATTTTCTCAATAAGTACCTCTTATTTAAAATACATTATACATAAAGGGGTGGTGTTCTTAGATATCCTGAGCTATATGTTTAAGTTATTTAAACGGACGATTGTGGTTGGAATGCTTGAGTTAAGACCGATTTGCGAAATTTAAGTCATCTACCACTATATTTTAACTGATTATTTTATGGTTCTTGAAATCTTTTCACGTGTGGTGTTTGCATAAAAAAATGTAGTATCCTACCAACTTCTGTTATTTGCATGCTGTGTGAGACTGCAGTGGATTCAATGGGACTACCATTCCTGAATCCGTATTTGGATTCTGTTGGCGCACCAAGTTTCCAAAAGGGGTGTAATTTTGCTACCGGAGGGTCCACCATACTCCCAGCCAATGCAGCTTCATTGAGCCCGTTTTCCTTCGGGGCTCAGGTGTCTGAATTTGTCAGATTCAAAGCTCGTGTTCTTCAACTACTAGCAAAAGGTACTTCAATACTAGTTCAGATTCTGTAATCTAAGGTGTAAGACTGTTTGAATCAAAAAATAATAGTTTTCGCTTAGGTTAGGACTTTTTAGTTTGGTACTTATGACAAGTGTTTGTGTTTGTTTGTTCTTAGACAAAAGGCTCAAAAAATCACTCCCTTAGCGGGGCCTACACATGTTTGATGTGGAACAGAACCATCTTGAAGGCGCATTTTATTTGAAATCAGAAGATCAAGTTGTTGCGTTGGAAAAGACCCATCAAAGCTGAACCAGTTTGGATGCGTTACTTCCCACAACAATGTTGCTGTTTCTTTCAATACACAATTACATGATCTTTCTGTGAAATTCAAGGGACAATTTCCTGAGGCAAATTTTACTTTGGTTGACATTTTCTCAATCAAATCTAATCTTATTGCAAACTACTCCCAACATGGTGAAGCTATTATATGCTTATTTTATCGCATACGAGTGTATTTTTATTTTTTTTTTAAATTGTGATCTAACGGCTAATTCCTTAGGAAAAATATAATAGACGTATTTTTCAATTAATTGAAAATAAATGGTCGATAAAAGAATCTCCCTTTTTTTTTTAGGGAAATTTCTCTTTTTTTAAATTCTTTTTGCTACTTTTTTGGTTTATTTATTTCTTTTTGCTTAATTACTAACGTCGTTTTTGTTGGAGTTTAGGATTTAAGCAACCCATAGCAGCTTGCTATGGCTACGGTGGGTTGCCACTTATTTCGACAATCGGAATGCTTGTGGAGAAACCAAGACTTTGAATGGCACCACGGTGACAGCTGCACTGTGTAATAACACATCAGAATGTGTGAATTGGGATGGGAATCATTATACAGAAGCTGCAAATAAATATGTTTCATAACAGATATTGTCAGGAAATTACACTGACCTCCCTCTCTCTATCAATTTACAGTTTCTTATGGGTTCCGAGATTTTTTTTTTAAAGCTAAAAATGGTACCCATTCCTTAAAATGCGTGCAGCTGCTTAAATGTGTGCAGTACATGTATGTATGTATAGGTGCATACATGTGCATCGTGCATAGAGCATACAGGAGATGTGTATGTGTGTGTGTGTGTGTGTGTGTAGGTTTGTATGTGTGTATGTATAAAAGGTACTAAAAAACGTCAAATTGGTCACCGAAACAAACGACAGTAATTTTGACAACGACATCACGTTTATTTGGTGCAAACGACGTTTACCTTCAAACAACATGTTGCCATATTACCTAAACGACAAGAACGACAAATCATTTGTATGGTACAAACCGTAGAAGGTCACGTAGTAGGGCCGGCAATTTCGGACACGTATAATAACATGATACGAAAAGAACACGAGATAAACAGGTTTGAACCACACGTTGATTAATTGTGTCATAAATGAATTGGCACAAATAACACAAAAATAAACGGGTTGGATTCGTGCTAACACGCTAAACACGCCTTAACATGTTTAATTAAATGGGCCGTAAACGTGTTAACACGGCATGACACGACCCACCCATTTATAACACATTTAAACTTAAAAATAAAAATATTTGAAATATTTATAGTAGGTTAATATTAATTAAATATTGTGTTTTTGTTAATTTTCTTTATTGGCTTTTTTAAAAATAAAATTTAAATTTTTTTAAATTTTTAATTAATTGGATAATAAACGTGTCATATGCGTGTTGTTATCGTGTTAACCCGTCACGGCACGTTTAATAATTGTATTAATCATGTCGTGTCGTGTTACGCGTGCCATAGGCGTGTCGTGTTTGTGTTCGTATTTTTGGCACATTTATTAATCGTACCGTGTTCGTGTTTAGGCTTAACATATCGTGCTGTAAACGTGTCGATACGAACACGATTATTGCCACGTTTATTAAGTAGTGCCTTCAAACGACAAGTTGTCGCATTACCTAAACGATATCAATCTTAAATCTTAAAAGTCACATCATTTTCTACGGAACAAAAAGTTATTTTTACCACAAAATACAAAAAACGAGAATCTCTTTCAACAATCTTTTCCTAAGTTTCTTTCTGAAGAGAAAAAATATATATTTTTTTCAAATTTCTATTCAACATTTACCCTTTCTTTCCTTGCTCTGCACATGAAGAGAAATGAAAAGAAAAAGAAACTTTTTTAGCTTTTTACTAAGGCTGCACAAAAAACGCCCTGCACCCACCGATCGCCTGCACCCGCGCCCGCCCCGCCCAAAAAAAAGGGGTCCACGTCAACAACCTGCCAATGGGCGGGTTGAACCCGCCAGCCTGTATTTATTGGCAGGCGGGTTCGATTTTGAAATTTAAATGGTGGGTTCAAACCGACCCACCAGCCTAAATTTCTAAAAAAAAAAAAAAAAAAAAAAAGCTAATTCCTTAATCTAATTTGCCTTCTACCGTCCGTCCTCTTGCCCTAACATCGACTCTAAGTCTTTAGAGTTCTATGTCTTATTACCTTTATGTGCAATCTTAACGACCATTGGTTATTGTTTGTGTCTTCATACACTTGATTGATTGTTGTAAAAATACGGATCCTAGCTTCTATTGTTTGCACAATACAAAGTTGTGTTAAATTTCTATTTAAGTTTACTTGAAGAATTGAATGTATGCATGTGATTCAAAGATCTTTTTCATGTTGTAGGAACTATGAAATTATGCAAACACTACTATATTTTATGTGGAGAAATATTCTTAAGTTGTTGTGAATATAGCCATAGTCTTTAAGCATCAAACTTGATTGTTTTAAGAATGCTTCATATATTATCATCTTATATTTTCTACAAAATTTTTTAATTTTTTTTTAAAGCCCAAAAATTACATTGGGCTATAGTATAGGCTCAAATTGCCTCAACCCGCTCGCACCAACCCGTACCCAAACCGAAGCCGTCTGCCATTCCACAGACGGTCTGCAATTTAGTTAATCGCCAACCTGTCATACAAAAAAACCGACCTGCATCCACTCAATAACCGCTAAACCGCCCGCCGTTCACCCATATTTTTCACCAATCTCAATTCTCAATAAACCCTTATATCTCTCATATCCTTTTTTATTTTTTTTGTTTGTGGGCCAAGAATTTTCAAGGAATTAACCTCAAAAAAATTAAAAAATAAATATAAAAAAAATTTTAACGCAGGCGGCGAATCTAGGCGACGCTCGCACCGTAGCTGCGTGCAACTGTCACGCTCTCCCCCCTCCACTCTTGGCATCGTATCTTATTCTCTTCACTCTCTGTTTTCTTTCCCGGGAAACAAACAAAAATTTCTCCACAAAACACTATTTACAACAATATTAGCTGTCCCATTTTTCCTTTTCGGGGCTTTTCTTCTTCTCCTCTCTCTCTCTCTCTCTATCTATCCCCACAAACTTTTAACCCCCCACTCTTCCTTGTTCACCAATTATTTTCAAAGAGTTTTTCTTTCTTTCGTTCTTTCTCTATTTTTTTTTCCCAAAAAAGAAAAACTAATCATAGGATAACTATCCCAATTTTTATTCCGATTTTTTGGTCGGGATTTTTCTAAAATCCATTGATGTACTTTCTTCGTACTTGATTTTGCATGTCATGTTGATGATTAGTTGAAGAATCAGAAATTAGGGTTTAGAATTTAAGTCAGGTTCGGCTAAAGATGCTTCCTTGGGGTGGGCTAAGTTGTTGCTTGAGTGCAGCTGCTCTTTATCTTCTCGGCAGGAGCAGTGGCAGGTCATTCACAAATTACCTATTTTTGCTCCTATCATTTCATATATTAGGCTGAATTATAATACTGCAAAACTACAGTGTGTATGTGTTTTTTTAATTAAATATTTTGTTTTTTTTTTTTTTTTTTTGTGATGATAAAGGGATGCGGAGCTTCTAAAATCGGTCACTCGGGTCAATCAGTTGAAAGAATTGGGTATGATATTTTTATTGAGTTCCTTTTTCTCCCTTTGCTTTAAGGCTTTTCATTTGAAATTGTTTTCATTTGAAGAGTGAGAAGTTTATGTAAAAATCTGACATTGTTTGGGGTTGATGAAATTTTCGTCTTTGGGCTCAATAAGGATGCTATTCCTTTTCCTAGCAATTTTGAAAAATATCCCAATCGTTCCTTGTTGTTTTTCATCTAATAAGAATGCTTGAGGCAGGCTGATGCTTCTTTTCATTTGGTTGATTGATGAACTTTTTCCTGCTAGATTATGCTGGGTTCATAAAACTAATGATACTGAGTTGTGTCTTAAATTTTGCTTGATTAATGCCTGATTTGCAATCAGAGAATTGGGCAGTGTATGGGGTCAATGGACTGAAAAACATATTGCGTTTTTTTTAAAATTTCATTTCTGATTAGTAGATATCGTTGGCTTGTTGTTGGCTTGTTGTGACACACGGTGAAGAAGCATCGCCTTTAAAATGAGTTTGATGCGGAACAATGCTGGGAAATTATTTATTTTCTTTTTGTTGCAACTATTGTGTATTGTAAAACATATTACAAATGCATCCTAGATCTTCTAATCCTTCATTGCATTAAATACTCTAGAAGGTGTCATATAAATTCCTGTGCTGCTTTGCATTTGGAGCATATGCCGTAGGGTACTTTGTTTGCTATCAGCGGCACTAGTCTGCTGGAACATGTTTCCTAATTCTTTTTTTCCTGCTTTTCGTCTTCCAGCTCAATTACTGGATGCTGAGTGTATATTACCATTAGTCGTTGCCATTTCCGGACGAGTTGTCTCTGAAACCCCAATCAATTGTGAATTCAGTGGTTTACGAGGAGTTATTGTGGAGGAAACGGTAATTTTGAAGAGAAAACTTCGACAGACACATTGTGGTCTTCCTTATCATGGGGTTCTTTGTTGTTGTTGCTAACAGTCATGTTCATATCTTATTTTATTTAGGCAGAGCAACATTTTTTGAAACACAATGATGCCGGGTCATGGATTCAGGATTCAGCTTTGATGCTATCCATGAGCAAAGAAGTTCCATGGTATCTGGTGAGAATCTCTCTCTCTCTCACACACACACCCCCCCGCGCCCGCGCACACACACATGCTTGCAGACACCTGTATTGTTAGCTTTATGGAAACTTTTGTTTTTGATTGCTGTATAATGGAATGAATGCTAATTTTTGGGGTCATTGAATCTCTATGGAACAGGATGATGGTACTGGCCGTGCTTATGTGGTGGGAGCCAGAGGTGCCACAGGCTTTGTGTTGCCAGTAGCAAGTGAGGTATTTGAAGAGTCAGGGAGATCCCTTGTACGTGGGACGTTAGATTATCTCCAAGGCCTCAAGGTGTGCTCCATTTATCCTTTTATTTTAAACCATTTTTTTAGCCTGCACATGTAGACAAGCCCGTTTGTTGTCTAAATTTTTAGCTCTTTATGTTTTCATAGATGCTTGGAGTTAAGCGTACTGAGCGGGTACTTCCAACTGGTACTTCTTTGACTATTGTTGGCGAGGTATGTTGTAGTGTGATATGGAACTCTTTTTCCTTCATCTTTTCTCCGTTTGGAGACTAAGCTTAAAGTGTCCCTTATGAGCATGAAGAGACAAACTTTAAACAAGGAATGACATAGGAAAAAGTAAAGGGTATCCCTATTGGTTGCCAATAAGAATTTCAGACAATAAGGCCTGTTAAAGCATTTATTTTCTCCGAATGATTGGAAGTGTGTCCACTCTTCACTTTTAACATAACCCCATATTTTAGGACTTTGATGATTACTGCTTGTCAGATTTGCATGTAAACTTCTTGCCACTTCGCGTGCTTATTATTAGCATCTTAAATCTGTTGTCAGGCCGCCAAAGATGATGTTGGAACGGTTAGAATTCAGCGACCTCATAAAGGGCCGTTTTACATCTCTCCCAAAAGTATTGACCAGCTTATTACAAATCTAGGGAAATGGGCAAGGTTTTCTTTTATGCATGCATAAATACCTCAAGTTATGCCCTTTTGTTTGTAGCTTTTTCCACTACAGTGTTAAATGACCACATTGTATTATCAGGTTGTACAAGTATGCATCTGTGGGTCTGACAGCCTTTGGTGTATATCTCATTGCTAAGCATGCCGTCCAATACATTATGGAAAGAAGGCGTCGCTGGGAATTGCAGAAAAAGTAAGTTTCAAGTCATGCTAATTTGAAGACCAGATACATGGTAAAAGGCTAATTGAATGGACAAAACATTTGTTTTAAAATTCACTAATGACAAGCCATCATGTAAAGAGTAATACTTCTTCAACTTAAGCGCCATATTTCAACTTAGTGTACCATGCCTCTGCTGCTATTTCCCTGTCATGAGATGAAGGGCTAAAATCTGTCTCTGCAGGGTTCTTGCTGCAGCTGCCAAGAGATCTGGGAACGACGATGAAGGTAAATTGATTAGTGTTTACAGAATATCGTTTTATGCAATATATTATCAGACATGATATTGAAATGTTGCAACTCTTTTCCAGGTTCAAATGATCAGACTGAGAGCGGATCAGATGGCACTAAGAAAGACCGTCTAATACCAGATTTATGTGTGATTTGCCTTGAGTTGGAGTACAATGCTGTTTTCGTCCCGTAAGAACACATGGCAATCTATTTGAAAAGGGCCTATTTTCTCTGCTTTTCTTCTCTAGGATTAGAAGTTAACGACGGCGAACCTCTAATATTTTTCAGGTGTGGTCATATGTGCTGTTGTACAGCTTGCTCCTCGCAATTGACAACTTGCCCTCTTTGCCGGCGTCGAATTGAACAGATTGTTAAAACCTTCCGCCATTGAAGTTCTCTGCTTCACAGAGTTGTAGCTTATAGAGAAAACTTTTAGATTTGGATCAGACGTAGAATTCAAAGGCCTGATAGATTCTTCCAAAATGAGAATTTTCTTTTTTCTTTCGCATGGTGCCGTACAGACATCCGCCTTAAAGCAGAATATAGCTTATAATTATTCGCATAACGTTACAAACATTATTCTTGTGGCTTCCAGATTGCTAAAGAGAAATTTCTTGAGGATATTTGGAAATTGTAAATTATTAACAGCTGGAGATTCTTTTGTCCTTGTAAATTATTATGGTTCATTGAAATGCTCTCTCTCTCTCTCTCTCTCTACAATTTTTGGATTGGAGTATTGTACATAATATAGCTGGATCACGTGATATTCTCTTCCATAAAACAGTAGGGATCTAATTTAGCTTTTATACGGATGGATGGTGGCATCATGCCCTTTGAAGTCGAGAGATTTGGTTCATCGAGAGTTATGCATCATATTATATCATACCGTTCAGCTAAAAGAGATTCTGGAGTTATGCTGCCACGATTTTGTTATATTTTTCCATTGGCCAAAATTTTTGGAAGGTTAAGAAATGGAGCAGCTATTTCTTTTTGAGTCGTATGTTGCCCTTATAACACTGTGTTGGTTTACAAGTCTCTTGTAATTTTACCCTATGTTTGTAGTTTTAACGTAAAACCTACAAAGTTTCATATTTTTTTAAAATTCACAAATATGTCTGCTTTGTTTGGAAGTGTCGTTTCAACTGTATAATATAAGCGGTAATAATGTAAAATTTTAATATGTTATAGTGTAAAGTTAAAGTTTGTTATAATGTAAAACTCTTACATGCTACAGTTTGTAGTTACAACCACTTTTTTAAACACCCAATCATAACTTACCTATGTCTATTGTTTCAAATTTGCAAATTCTAATATGAAAATCACACGTTATTGTATTAGCCGAAACTCTAATATGAAAATCATAACTTACGTTATTGTTTCAAATTTTTTCACCTCATTGTATTCTAATATGAAAATTCACAAATTCAACTGCATGCTGTAATAATGTAAAACTCTAATATATTACAGTGTAAAGTTAAAGTTTGTTATAATATAAAGCTCTTTCATGCTATAACAGTTTGTAGTTTCAACTACTCTTTTAAACACCCAATCATAACTTACCTATGTCTATTGTTTCAAATTTGCAAATTCTAATATGAAAATCACACCTTATTGTATTAGCCGAAACTCTAATATGAAAATCATAACTTACGTTATTGTTTCAAATTTTTTCACCTCATTGTATTCTAATATGAAAATTCACAAATTCAACTGCATGCTGTAATAATGTAAAACTCTAATATGTTATAGTGTAAAGTTAAAGTTTGTTATAATATAAAGCTTTTTCATGCTACAACAATTTGTAGTTTCAACTACTCTTTTAAACACCCAATCATAACTTACCTATGTCTATTGTTTCAAATTTGCAAATTCTAATATGAAAATCACACCTTATTGTATTTGCCGAAGTTTTTTCACCACAAAAGTTCCTTTGTTCATACTGCTCCGTACCCTTTACTTTTTATCGGACTCCGTTCACTGTTGCAATAATGTTGACCCAATTAAAAAGACAACAAGGCAAACGAAAGACATGCAAAATTGGCTATTTTTCCCCCTCTCTCTCTCTCTCTCTCTCCCCCCTCTTCTTTGGATCGAACAATGATTGCGTTTATGTAGACCTTTCTCCCATTAGGATGAATGTAAGATCTACCCTATTCAGTGAGGGTTGCATTATACCCTTGAATAAAAGACTTGCGGAAACAGGTAAGGAAAATAAACAAAGTATATACGAAACTTTAGAGGTTTCACATTAGTCACGGAATAATTGCGGGTTCCAAGAGTAGGGTGATGTTTTTATACTTTGTTTTGGATTTTCCTGGCTTTAGAAGAAACTACTTGGAACTTTCAAAAACAGAAAATAAAAAAAAATAAAAAATAAAAAAAAGAGGATCAATCTCACCTATAAGCCTCAAGCTTTAAGCTTTCAGGTCATTTTCACTTTACTTATTAAACTTAAAACTCATTGTCTTCCTAAATTTTGAATTAGACCCACCCAATCTTTTCTATTATAATTTCAGTTAAAAACCATAGACAGGGGAAAATAGTCTCACTTAACCTCTTCTGTAGATTTTATGTTATAAAAATTAAAAAAAAAAGCTACACTACCTCAGTTAACCCCCTTCTTTTTCTGCCTGTTTTTAATATAATTCCTAACAAAGAGGGTCTAATGGGAGTCATTTAAAATCTAGGGAGCAAAGGGAGAGTTTTCAAAGTTTCGATATAGAGTGGGAATAGCCCTAAACTTAAAGGGCACATGTGAGAACAATTCAGAAAAAGAAAACTACTTTGAAAAGAATTTACTTGGCAAATGAAGAAATCTAACAACAAAATATAGCCAATCACTTTGATATTTACTTTTCCCTATCGACAAAGTTTTCGAATTGTTATGCGGGGCAAAAAATATTCCTCCAAGCAATTTATTTTTCCGCATGGCATTGGTAACATCTAAAGGAGATTCCCACAATTCTCAGCTTGTTCGTCTGTTTCTTTCTTCAAACTTCCACACTCATACCGAATCCAATTCCCAAATCTTTCAAGCCCTTTCCCAACACTTTCCTTGGAATCCACTCCTAACCTTTTCATTTCATATTATGTCAAACAGCTAGAAATTAATGCATTGATTTTAACACGTTGATCACTGTATATATATATATATATATATACATGTATTTATACACACACACACACACAACTTTGTTGGGTGGTATTACTTGTTAATGGTTTACATACTAGCTGAAGAAAATCGTGACAAAGAATATGATCCCAAAATCACACTTAAAAAAATTAAGAAAAAAACTAAAACTAAACACAAATGAAGAAAAAGAACTTCTTTGAATGGTTACATTAATCACGGTTTTTTTTTTAATCAAAGAATCACCAACTTTTTTCGAGGTTTCTCTTTATCCGTTCACATTAATCACAATCTAAAGATTAGATTATAAATACCCCTAATAATTACAGACTTTCTCTTCAGTTCTCAATTTTGTCACCCAATACTTTGACATAACCCAAAAAAAAAAAAAAAAAAAGATCAGTTTCAATGGAGAAAAACAACGACAATAAAACTTCATCAGAGTCTTTAGGAGTGTGTGAAAAGCTCTTCACAGCTTTCAAAGTCTCCCCTGCCTTCAAAACCATTCGCCGAATCTCTTACCGTCCGATCAGGGACCCCACACCGACCGATAACCGTGATCATCGCAGAGTTATCGAGATGAAAACCAAATCATCATCAGCTTCTGATCATCCACAACAAAAAACTGGGAAAACAGGAGATCATGTTCAAGCAGTTCCTATCAACTTTGTCCATACTGGTACTGCTACTACTAACACAAATAATAATGTGGCAGTTGAGAAGGCGTTGTCCAAGAAAAACGACGTCGTTGCATTGCATGACAAAAGGAAGCCTAAAACAGAGATCTTTTCAAGCCAGAGAAAGAAGAAGCCGGAGAGTAGTAGTAGTACTACTACTACTGATCATCATGATCCGATCAACGCGACGTTCACCGATTATATCAACAAGGTGGGGACCAGGTTCAGGACAACACCAGAATCAGACGGTGGTGATCACCAGAAGAAATCCTAGGCCGGTGCAGATAATCATGGCGGGATAATTAATAAAAAAGGAAGCTTTAAAGATCATTTTTCGGAGTATGTTCACGGTACTGGAAAGGGCGTCTCCTTTAAAACAAAGTAGAAGATGATTATTAAGTGGATCAATGTAAAACTAATTAAGCTTGGTTTAATTGATAGTTAATGGTGTTTTATTTTTAATTTCAATAAATGATGAAAAAGTGTGGTGTTGTTTAAGTGCCAAGCTTGTGGTTTTATTTTGGTCCCCTGTTGAGATTTTTATATGTAATGGTGGATCTCTATGAAATTATGATCTGGCCAGTGTGATGTTCTTGACTAAATCTTCACGTTAATGTATAATTTCAATTTCTGTTTTCAGCTTGTAATATCAAAGCTGTTAGCGGATCAAGCAAATTTTGATAAACTTCATGATCTCTTCACGCTAATTTAGATCATTTTTGTAAGGTAATCCAAGCAATAGGAATTAAGTATCTTCGTAAAAATTAATCATTTCGCGATACATGTTAAGTTGTGAAGCTTAATAATTGCCATAAAATAAAGACAATGCAAAATCAAAGCCTAAATTTTATTAAAGATAGTTTGAAGATTTCATATTTGTTGTCTTAGTTTTTTTAATAAATAAGGACGTTGACATTAGGATTTAATTAGAGATAAAATAAAATAAAATACTAAGAGCTAAAAGGTCTACAACTTTTTTCTATAAATTTCTTTTCATCATTCATCATGGTAAGCCTTTACAACGACGAAAAGTAAATTATGCTCTCAATTGGTATTAGAGTTTAATTAGGGTTCCATGGGAGAAAAGCAAAGAGTTCAGAGATATAAGATTTTTTTTTTTTTTGTAAACATCATTTAATAAAAATCATAAGAAATGTTTGCAAAATGTAACGATCAAGTGGCCAAATCTAACATGTTGCACGTGCTTTTGTAGGAGTCCCTGTGGAGCAAATGACTTTTCTGTTTCTCTTTTTAATATATGAAAGAGCTTTCATAAACGGTCCAAGGTCACAAAGAACACAAACAAAGGGTACACAAGCAATCATACGAACAGATAATACAAAAACAGAGCTTTCATAAATATCTTTTCTTTTACTTTAAGCATTAGACACAAAAAATACTAGATCCAAAACACATTAATAGGACATTTGGCATTTTAGTTGAAATTGAAAATTTTAGTTTTAAAACTGTAACATATATGAGACCTTTGCATTATAATATCTTTTTGTTTTTTTACTATAGCTATTAAGAGCTTAACATTGTAATTGATTCCAACCTCACTTGTCATTAAATAAAGCTTATGTCAAGTGTTGATTCATATAGTTTTTTTGAATTGAACAAAACAGGGCATATTATGTTTGAGATTTCCATCTCATATCTTATGCAATAAAGTAGTGTTCCCTAGCATTGAGTAGACAAATTTTTACTTAATAATATCATGTTATTTACTGCAAATATTTCAAACCATTGAATAAATTACTATGTGATTCTTCTAGGTTATTGGTAAAAATTTCATAACTAGGATTGAAATTTAGAAAATTTTTAAAATATTATAAAAATAACAAGAATTATACAGTGATTATCATAATGATGTCTTATTTTATACTATTTAATTAGTATATAATTATATAATTGTGTAGTAATTATTTTAATGATACTAAATTTATTAAATTTTAAATATTTGAAAGTTTTTGTTATATTTAACTTCGGTATTTAAATTTTGGTGTTCGCGCGTGTGTAAGAGCCCATCTTTAACACAAGTTCAACCATGACCATGTTTATGGATTAGTCTATGAGTTTCAAAAAGCCCATAGGCCCATTATTGTCATATATGGGCCAAACTGTATTCAACCAGAAGTCAGACAAGTGAATAAAAGGCACATGGTTTTGTCGTCTTCTTAAGCAAAATTGATGGGCAGGAAAGTCATATCCTCGGAGGTCTTCCAGAAATTAATTTCAAACCGCCGTTTCTCTGACCATTCTTTTATATTTTCATTCAACCGCAATCAAAATATCCATATTGTTCTTTTCTTGTTTTCATTCATTCGTTGTATATTTCGTAACTTATTACGTGAGCCATCTAGAATTTTTCAAACTCTACGACTCTAGATTTGAGTCGTTTTGCATTTTGATCCTAGCTTTCGGCTAATGGTTTGAATGACGGTTCAATTTTGCTTCTTCATGTTGGTGTTGCTACTCATTTAAGAAGTTTCTCTGAAATTTCTTTTGCCTCGGCATGCACAAGCCACAATGCACATGTATTCGGGACGAAACCAGACAAATTAGGGAGTGTTTGAAAATCAAGTTAAAACTTAAATGCTACAATATAAGAGTTTTATACTATTATAGTTTGAACTTTAATGTTAAAACTTGGTTTCCAAACACGCAGGGACATGATTGAAATGATAATATGAAAATAAATAAAAAAATGTAAAATTTTAAAAGAGACAAAATACAATTTTAAGGAGGACAAAACATACTTTTTTTAATTCTAAAAAAAATAATTTTTGTAATATTTCAACTACAAAATTAAAAGAAAAAAATTTCAGGATGCACTACAAAAATTAGACTTTTGGTCATAACATGTATATTTAGTTACAACTTTTAATTTAATTTTTATCGTGACTAAAACTTTAGTCATGAGGTTTTCAATCGTAAAATGTTTTCCAGACTAAAAGTCTTATGGCTAAAAGTTTTAGCCATAACAAAAATTGAATTAATAATTGTGATTAAATGCATAGTAGTCATAATATTTTATTGTGACTAAAAGTTTTACTAAAACTATTAAGACTAAAAATCTAATTTTGTGTAGAGAGTGCAGTTGCGTTCTTTTTGTGTGAGCAGCTCTGCCCCATTAAGTATTGGATTCAAAACTATAAAGAAAAAGGTACAATTTTTGGACATGTTAATGTACCAACAAAAATCCATATTCTAAACTTAAACAAATGAATATGTAATTCTTGAAGGTAGTTGGTATTTTTTATACGTGGTATAATTGAGAATTTTAAGATAGGTATGAAAAAAAACTCAAGGTTGGACACATTTTTGAATCGTTAAATTATATCATGTTTATATAAAATCAAAAAAGAATATGACAATTTGAGGAAACTAGAGAAAACTTTAATAGTTAAAAACGGTGTCTTGTCAATATTATATTATAAATGTTTCATATCTTTTCATCAAATTCTCTTTTTATAAATAAATAAATAAATATATATATATATATATATATATAGAGAGAGAGAGAGAGAGAGAGAGAGAGAGAGAGAGAGACTCACGCCCTACCAACAACGCCTTTGTGTCTCAACTTCTAAAAAGGCCTCTCATGCCCTACCAACAACGCCTTTGTTTCTCAATTGACCTCTAAAAAGGGGAATAAAAAATAACACATGAAAACCTTGTTCAAAAATATAATAATAATAATAATAATAATAATAATAAAGGACAATTCCCACTCTCTTGGTCAAAAATTATTTATTTCTTTTGGAGTTTGAACAATTTGTACTGGTCCAATTTCTATACATTAGAAGGGGAAAGCTATTGCTGGGACAAACCAAATAAAAAAAAGGCATTTTACTTTATTTCTGAATAATATTAAGATACCTACAATTATATATAGCTCCATGCCTTTTCCTCTAAAATAACATATATTGCACGCCTAAACTTAGTAGCATTTTATACTAAACATGTATATTATATAAACAGAAAAAGAAAAAAAAAAAGTCCAACGAATATCGGTAAGAAAAAGACGATAATAAACCTTTGGGGCTTTCAAGGAGAGAAAAAAAAGTGTTAATATCCTAGTATTACTAATGATTGTACACCAAACCTCACTCTTAGATTGGATTAGCAATTAAAAATCATAAGAGCTTTAGTCTTAAGCACACCTGAAATATTAAAATATATGGAAAAAAGAAAAAAGAAAAGTAAACGGGCGAGTGATGTTGGGGATCATGCTAACTAGATTTTATAACAGTTTAATGTGTAGAAGTTCTAGAAAAATATTATTCAAATAAAAAAAAGAAAATTTGTCCCTTTCATGGAAAAATTATAAAAAAATGTAATTAAAAACAGTTCCATACTTCCATTGTCTAATGCAATACTTTTCTCGGGGAAAAAAATGCAATAAATTTCTTTCTAAAATATGCACATCCATATCAAATACCGGTTTGATCATATGTCAGAGTTCTCTTTTTGATTCCCCATATCCTTTCGCGTGATGCGATGATGTGGTCACTACTTAACTTAAAATTTTATATTACATATAGGCCACTAGGATTTGCATGGTAATGGAAAAAAAAAAACAGATAAATATTTAATTACAGGTAAAATAAAAATCTAATGGTGGACTTTGGATTTACTCTATTAATATAAAAGCTTTGTTTTGGAAACAAGTTTCAACTTAAAATTTCAATTTGTTACAATATAAAGCTTTCATTTGTTAAGTAATTTTCTACAGTGTAAAGCTTTCATATACTACAATGTTTATCAAACATACAAAGTTTAAAACTAGGCCTCGATTGGGTGGAATGTATACATCATAAATGTTAAAGTCCTAAAAAAAAATGATATGTTAGATATATGAGTATTTAATGCTATGATCTTTTTTAACATATATTTAGAATAATTAACATAGATCAAGCGATCAAAAAATAATGTGAAACTAATGCATGTGTGTTTCACGCATGCATGCTTTGCTGTAATTGAGACGGCGTGATTTTTGATTAAGAAAGACAATTTTAAAATCATGGAGGCCATGTAATCTAGAGAGAGCTACCGTGTGATTGGTAAACGGCATTGCGCATGATATGCAAATAGTCAAACTCTTGAGTTTTCTTTTTAAATGATGGAAAATAATTTAGCCTAAAACTACTTGTTGAGAACATTTATTAGACAAATGACATTGATAAATTTAACGAAGAAAGGAAAAAAAAATTGAGATCATGATGGAAAAACATACTTGAACTTGGGAGGTATCTTATGTGGCTTTGGACTTGAAGAAGTATATGAGTCTATCTGTTAGGTGCGTCTATAGAATTGTAAAACACTTTTTGAAGCAAGAGCCTAAATGATTAGAGCTTAACATAAATTCCTGAGTCTAGCCTTAAGTGGTGTTTAGAAGATTCGATAGCACCTTTTCTATCAGTTATAATATTTGAGAGAAATGGTTGCGTTACTTTGATGTTCCTACATCAAATTGGGAGGTTTTAGTGAACGGTACTATATATTATGAGTGTGAGGTTTTAGTGAAGGGTACTATATATTATGAGTGTGGCAACTCTATTGACGGATTTAGCACAAACAATAAACTAACAAAGTGTTCATATAAAAAGTAAATAAATAAAATTGTAGAGGCTGACATACGAAATTTTAAATGCTATTAACTCCTTTTTTTTTTTAGTCAATGGGCAAGCTTTGTCATGTTAGAAACTAATTTTTGTTGAAAATGTTTCTTTCATAGATCCCCCTATTTCTTTTCTAAAGGAAGGAAAAAAATGAACAATTACCTATTAAATGTGGCAATGGAAAGTCAATTTCTTGTGACGTTAACAGAGGAAGAAATTTTTATGGCTACAATGCTAAATCTGACGAGAGTCATACCGACCCCCGTAATGCTAAGTTTTAGAGAGAGAGAGAGAGAGAGAGAGAGAGAGAGAGAGAGAGAGAGAGATTTTCAATGACAATATAAATTAGTTTAATTGCTGTATTAAGAGGGGTCCGACGTAGAAAAACATTCAAAGTGCTCTTTGATTTGCAATCAAGCTGCCCGTAAGATGCTCTCTTCCTGTCCACCAAAGGCAGCAATACATTTCTTTCTTTTTTTAATTTTTATTTTCAAGGGATGCATTTCTTTTTTTAATTTTAAACTTGACATGAGAAGGGGGTGGGTCGGCGTAACTTGAGGGGAAAAAAAGAAAAGAAAAAAGAAAAGGAAAACAAGGTAAAGCCAAAGAAAGCCAACATCATTGTAATTTTATACCGAATCAAAACATGGATTGTTCGATTACCATTTCGAGAACCTCACTACTTTTCTATTTTTATGCAACCGAACCAAATTCCAAAATGAATGCCTTTTCCATCTTTGTTTCTTTCTTCTTTTTCCCCCCCACTCAACGCCCGGTTGTGATGACTCCACGTGGCATGTTTGAGGCAGCTAACTTAATGCCCTACCATGAATGGGGCCCAAGGAAACAACTAACTTGTTATCTTTCGATTGGTCCATGCTCCATAGAGTTTGATGTCTGAGTTGGCTCGTGGTTATCTACCGCCCAAAATCACATAAAGTTGGCCAAGCACATTAAGAATGAGAGACAGAGAGAGAGAGAGAGAGAGAGAGGAGAACAAAGCAAAGAGTTTCTTTTTTTTGGATGAAAAGGATTAAGCATCTTATCAGTTTGGTTTCTAATATTTTTAGGTACCTTCCTAATTGGATCTATAATTTTGGGGAAATAATAATATTCTTATTTTGGTGATTATTTTCCTTTTTTTTATGTTTTCATATTTGTATCATCTAGAAAAATAGAACTTGGATGATATAATAAAATTGTAGATCGGTCCAAAAATCTTAGCATTTAGTGTAATTGAAGGAGAACATTAACACAAAATAATGCACCTAAAATTCTCATCCTTCACAAAGGCATAAAAATTGGATTCCTAATTAGAATATGCCTTTTTTGATTTTTGTGGCATTTGATGTGGATTTGTATATTTACACGTGTAGAGTTTTGATTGGTTGTTTAAGATGGAAAATTGAATTTAGCTTTGAAACGGAATTTGACTCTCTACGAGGCGTTTTTGATGGGTGTTTGGTGGGTTCAAGTCACGTGACGGTCTCCATCCAATTGGCGCACTTTTTGGGCCCTTTGGGGGGCTCTTCCTTTAACAGGGACCTCTCATGTGTAACCTTGACTTTGGGCTAAAAAGAACAAGGGAATCCAAGCACTTTTTGGGTGGGTCCCAGTTTTTAAATCTCAGCTTGGCTTGCTGTCAAATCAAGCCATATATTTTAGTTGTTTTTGCTTTCTTGTCATTCTCCTTGCCTCTAAGGAGTTTAGACATCACAAGGGAAGTTCAGAGTTTTTTTTTTTATCTTTTTTTTTTTTATATATAATTAGCTTAGAAAAAGGTTAAATCTAGGGAAGGGTTACGTATTCATGAAAAAGAAGAGGACATGTTACGTACCCCGCTTAGAAAGGTGCATCCTTGTCACGTACCATGTAAATTAATGCAAATTTTTGGGTAAATCATTGTTTTTCTTGAATATTGATATATATATATATATATATAATTTTGCATTTTTAGTTGCGTCATCAGTGTGTTTTATGATTCAATTACAATTAAAAAGGGAAAAAATATCATCTCGAATGTATTTCAGTTTCATTTACCAATCACATGGTTAAAAATACTCAAAACAATCCAAAATAACCTTATTATGATAAAATATTCTAAACAATCTTTTGTTTTAATTGAATACCAAAGAACATAAAAAAACTTTGGATAAGAATAACGAATTCAAAAGTACAATAGCTATATATCTGCTTACAATCCACATGAAATAATCATATTATAGCTTCAAGTTTAAATGGTTGTTTGGTTGAGTGGTAGGAACCGTTCAGTTATAAATACTGTAAATTTTTTACATATTACAGTAACAATAAAAAATTATTACAATATAAAACTGTCACATGTTACAGTAAAAATGATTCTATCTAACAATTTTTATCATCCTTTTAAACACCCTATAAGCTTCCCATACTAAAGCTTAATTATCACGCCGAAGGTGTATCTGTACATTTTTCTTTTTATTGATGAAGCTTCTTCAACTTTTTTCTCAAAAAAGAGAATCGAACATTTTAAAATAGATTGCCCATTTGATTGACAGCAAGGTTCTTTTACACTTCCTCTTTTATAGGAAGGTTAAAAAAAAGGCCCTTTTTTTAAAAAAGGAAAAGAGGTTCTCTAATTATTTAAAAAAATAAACAAAATTGAGCGGAGCCGAGCAAAGCCAAAAGCCAAATTACCAGGAAATAGGCGTTGAGACTAATAGTGGCAGTGAACTAAAGAGGGTCATCGCATGGTATCTTCGAGCACGTGCGCAGTGCACTTAGGCGGTGCTTGGTGCAGGACAACCCAATTAGAGTCCGCTATCTGGCGCTTCAGTCTCTGGGACCCACACGCGCTTCGTTTCCTCATCCGGAAGCCAACAATAGCGCGCTGCGAAGTGGACCCCGCCACCAAAACCGTTACCGCTTTTTTTGTTCGCTCTAATAGGCGTGGAAAAAGAGCAAACCTATGCAGTCTTGTCAAAGTACGAATATACCTCTGATCTCAGCCAACTTAAATGCGCTGCCAACTTGTTACAAGCGTTAGTTAGCAAGACACAGTCTTCATCACTATTTCAGATTTAAATTATATAATACTTTATAAAAAAATAATATAATATAAAACTCTTATATATTACAATAAAAACAATTTTAAGTAATAGTTTTAACTATTATATTAAACACCCTATTACCCACACCACATGGTATTGTCTGGGTATTCCATGTAACTAGTTTTAGCCTACATATATGACCTTATCAAATTACGAATATACCTTTGGTTTTACAAGTACTAAAAATATCTTGTTCTTTTTTGAACTTTTTCAGAAATTATGAGATCTACTTAAATTTTTTTTTTTTTAAATCTTACGGTTGAAATATAAATATCTATCAATGAGTATTTTTTTTAATTCTCACTAGAAAAATTATAGGTCTGTTTGTTTAGAGGTTCATTGAGTTTGAACTCGAATTTTGAATTGAGTAGATGTTTGATTAGACAATTTTGAAACCAAACTTGAACCCAAAATGGCCTAAACTCAAAATTAGCCCACTCTTTGATTTCAAACTCTTTTTTGATACTTCAGTCTAAATATATTTCTCAAATTCATATCTAAACACAATTTTAGATTTTATTCATTTTTAAACTTAAAATCAATTGTTTATCCAAACGTTAATTCGGATTCCAGTTTAAACTGTATTTTTTAAACTTTTTATCTTAAACCCAAAAGTTCAAACCACTATGATTCGAACCCTGAAACAAACAAACCCTATACCTTTTAATGACTTGATTAATATATATCTTCAATCATGTAATTATATTCTATAACAAATGTCCTTTAGGTTATTTTCGATCATACTCTTGTTTTCTCTATCATGTGACTTATTTTTTCTTTTCTTTCTATTTCATTTGCCTCAACGATTTTAAAACTCAAAAGACGTATCATTGTACTGCTAATTAGGAACAATTGTTATTATTTGTTTTTTTTTTTCATATGTAACATGTTGGGACTCATATCTCCACCCACAGGTACTAGAAAATAAACAAAATATAAATATATGAAAGATATTTAAAAAAAAGTTTGATTATCATCTATGTACGGAAGAAGCAGACTACAAATTTAGTTAAGCAGGGACATGTAGCTAATTTGCTCACAAATTAGTTAATTGATGGCTACCGTATTTTGCTGATTCCATATAAGTTTATTTCAATACAAAAAAAAAAGGGTTATACTTGTCTGGTACTTATCAAAGTAACTTGAGGGTTTGGTGACAAATACAGCATGTGGTCAGGCAGTTTGTCTAATCTCTAACCATATTTACTATTACCACTATGATAATCAATAAAAGTACTTGTTTTATATGTAAAATTTTCGATTGTATAGTACTTGAACACGGAACGTGAGTAATAAATGGATCATACCGCGTTCGATAGGTCACTATTGATTGTTGCATCGTCAATCCATCTTAAAAAATCATTAACTAATATTAACAATAATTATTCTGATATTCTACAAGAGGACTGTACTATGTATATGTAGTGTACAGTACGTTAATTCATTTATATAAGACATTTTTTTATACAAAGGAGGAGAATGCCACCACTTTCAAATGGGGCTAAACGTAACTCGAACTTTCAACCTATGGTTGAGATGGAAGGACTTACAACTAACTAGACTGGCCTCACTCGTCTATAAAACATTTTTTGAAGACATCCATTTACATTCTAATTAACATAGACCTTTTACTAAGATATGTAAATATCAATAGCATAGCACTTTTAAATGGGGTTCAGAGTGACTCGAACTTTCAATTTATGGTTAAAGTAGAGGGACTTACAACTAACTGGGCTACCCTCACTCGTCTATAAGACATTTTTTTTAAGACATCCATTTACATTCTAATTAACATAGACCTTTTACTAGCACATGTAAATATCAATAGCACATATAGTTTTAGACGAATGCAATATGACCCATAAGATGGTCTCCTATTGAGAACTCCATTTGAGCTATAAATTGGCTTTTAAGACTCAAAAAAGTATTTTGATGCATTATTCTTTGAAGAGACAACAAATGAAAACACATAGCTTTTATAAATTCGCGATAATGTTTACATTAATTGAATAAACTCTCCCTTAAAAAAATGAAGAAAAGACTTCTGGCACTATTATACACGATAATATGGTTATGAAGAAATTTTACTCTGTTTAAGTTCGAAACAATTAGTTTGAACCAATTCTCTAAACACAAAGAAATTTAGAATCAATGGAAAAAAAAAAAAGAAAAAGAAGTTAATATTAACAAGTTAAGATAATATCAACCTAACCATTTCAAATGACACTGTAGGTCATGGGGTACTTGGTTGTACAAATCAAGGAAATAACTGTGATGACTTGTTTTTTTGGATAGTCACTTAACTTTCTTAAACTTATTTACTTATACATTAATCTTGCTTACTTAGTAAAAAAAATACTGAATAAATTTTTTTTCTTATCATCATTTTTTAAAACGTTCTTTAGAACTGTTGTGACTTCTGTTGCAATTTCAGTTGAGATATTGTTCAACATTTATCTTTAAAACCATTTCAAATCGTTTCTTAAAACCTAATAAAAAACATTTCGTAAAATATATTTTAAAACTTGAAAACTGTAACGCCCCTAAGTGGGGGTTAACAGTTTTTATTAAATAAAATAAAGATTAGAAAATCAATACAAATCGTCAAAGTAATTTTCCCGGGACTTAAATAAAAACTCTTAAATTAAAATAAAGACATAAACAAATAAATAAACCACAGTTTACTGTAGCACCTTAGATTTTAATAATATACAACTGTCATCATCATCATTTCAACCCTCAACAAATCTTAATACAGTCACAGAAAATAACAATCGATGCTTACATTATCATGAAGATCATTCGTTGCATTCAAAGTAATCCCAACGTAATATAGCTACATAGCTTCTCCAACTATTTTTTTTGCAGCCACCTCACACTTAGTGAATCCTGAAAAGATGAATATAACAGGGATGAGCGACAACATGCTCAGTAGGGAAAACCATTACTCACCTTAAGGTTTTATTCTTACCACATTAAACCTGCATGATTAGTTAGTTTTCATCATATACCAGATTATGAGATTTATTATGATGATATTCCGTGGATACCATAGTTATTCATTACCAAGTTTCATACATATACATATATACAATATTCACATTCATCATTATTCTTAGGTATCCACATTACATAAAGTATTACTCAACTTATCGAAACCCAAATGGGCATGCTTGGTCACCCTCCAAACATTCCGAGGGTATTCCGATGAGGGGACATCAAGCCCCGAGTCCTCACCAAGTCGATTCCTGTACAGTGCGTTCTGGGACTTTCGACCCAAGGAAGCGTCATCACCTTCCCCCTATTTTACCTTTTA